>JANUWF010003178.1:0-29091 GCA_026120185.1 Voacanga thouarsii
GATTTTGCGAACAAGTGAGTTTGACTAAAGCCATCGCATTTGACGATAAATATGTCGGATTGTAGTAAAATGAATATTATTTAAGAATTTTTGCGACGGTATTATGCCCTCGCAAATTATTTTTTAAAAAATATTTTTAAAATTTTTGAACGTCCATCGCAAAGTCCTCGCAATTTGCGAGGTTTTTGCGACGGTAATTTATTTTTTTAAAAAATATTTTTTTAAAAAATTTTTGAACGTCCATCGCAAAACCCTCGCAATTTGCGAGGGTTTTGCGACGGTAATTTATTTTTTTAAAAAATATTTTTTAAAAAAATTTTTGAACGTCCATCGCAAAACCCTCGCAATTTGCGAGGATTTTGCGACGGCAAATAACGCCTCGCAAATTGCGAGGGTTTTGCGACGGTAATTCAACCCTTACAAATTGCGAGAGTTTTGCGACGGCTATCTATTTTTTTAAAAAAATTTTGAACATCCATCTCAAAACCCTCGCAATTTGCGAGGGTTTTGCGACAGATTTTGGGCCCTCGCAATTTGCGAGGATTTTGCGACGGTCAATATTTTTAATTAAAAAAATAAATAAATGAAAAAATTTATAGAAAATCTCAAAACCCTAATTCGTCACAAATTCGTCGCAAATCCGTCACTAATTGCAATGAATTTGCGAGGGTTTTACAATAAAATAGGGTTTTAATCTTTTTTTTTATTTTTAAATTTTTCTTTATGTGTTTATGTGATGGTGTATTTTGACAAATTTACTGAAATATTTTTAATAACATGTCTCAATTAGTGCATTTTATTATAATTTTGTATATGTAATTATGTCATGTTATACACCTAATGTATTGCATAAGTAAATGTATATAGTTAATTACGTTATGTTATATACTTATTCTAATATATAAGTATATGTATATAATATATATAAGTATCTGTTTAGCTTAATATATATATATATATATATATATATTATAACATGTAGGTATATATATACATATGTCTAATTTTTTAATCTATCGCTTTGATTAAGTAGTGTATAAAGTAAAATATATTAAGAAAAATAATTCAAATACTGTTATTATTGTTGATATCACTAAAAAAATGGTGAAATTTATAATGTAGAGATCAATTTGTAATGTTCTTCGTCTCCTACATGTTAATATATATTATACTATATAGCTATGTATATACATATGTCCAATTTTTTAATATATCTATTTGGTTAAGTGGTGTATAAAGTAAAATATATAAAGAAAAATAATTCAAAAACTGTTATTATTGTTGAGATCACTAAAAAAAATAGTGAAAATTATAATGAAGAGATCGATTTGTAATGTTATTCATCTCTTACATATTAATATATATTATACTATATAGTTATATATATACATATATCTAATTTTTTGATCTATTTATTTGATTAAGTGGTGTATAAATTAAAATATATAAAGAAAAATAATTTACATAATAATATTATTATTAAAATCACTAAAAAATAATAAAAATTATAATGTATAGATCGATTTATAATGTTATTCGTATTAATTTATGAGAAATTAGCGAGGGTTTTATTTTTTCGTCATAAATTGCGACGAAATAGCTAGAAATTTAAAAAAAAACTAAAAATTTCCAAAATTTTTCACTCCCTCATTTTTTTTTTTTCCCTCCTTCTTTCCACATCCTTCTTCCCTTCCACACAACCCGCCACACCCTCCCCTTCCCAAGCTTAGCGCCGCCGCTCCCCATCTCTCCCCCCTCTCCCCGCAGCTCCCCCATCCTCGCGCCCCCTCCCTCAACTCCCCCCCCCATCCCGCTCCGCCCTCCCGCAGCTCCCTCCCCGAAGCCCCCACTCCCCGGCGCTCCTCCCCCGCAGCCCCCTCCCCGTGCCCTCCCACCCCCGCCGACCCTCCTCCCCCGCGAGTCCCCCTCCCCGCGCCCCCCACCCGCAACGACCCTCCCCCACGGCTCCTCCCCTCCCCGTGCCCCCTTCCTGCAGATCCCCCTCGGCCCGCCCCCTCCCTGCGCCCCCTCCTACGCAGTCTCCCTCGGCCCCCTACTCAGCCCGCCCCCTCGGTGAGCGCCTCCACCGCCATTCTCGTGCTCTATCTGTCGTGCTATTGCTGAAGCCGATTCATTTGGGTAAGTAGTTAGAATTCATCTTTTGAGCTACTTCATTATCTTATAAACTAAGTCCATGTTGGGCAGATTTGCATTTCCCCTGAAGCTTTGAAATTTGGGTGATTATTTGTGAATGAGCAGAGTTGGAATTGATGTATAAAAGTTGTATTGATGTTGGGGTTGAATTTGACAAGATTGGGAGTGACATGATGGTGGTTTGATGTGAGATTATTCATTTAAATTTGGAATTGTGAACTGGAATTGCTGAATTGTTAGTTGGAATTGTTGTCATTTTTAAACATTCATGGTGTTTTGATCTGTACTTATATGTGATATACTTTTTACAAAGTGCACTCTCTTTTACCCTGTTATAAAAAAATTACTACTTTGATCAAATTATATGGAAACTATGTTTTAGCTATATAAACCCTTATAAATTAATTTGATTGGTTATGATGCCATAATAGGAAGGTTGATATCTAATTAGTTTAGTAATCTTATTACTTGATTATAATAATATATTAGTGTATCTAGTGGAAGATTTAACTCTAGTGGAATGCTTTGAAGGCTCTTTTATGTGAGAAATTCGTTTCCTTAGATTATGAAGATGTAAGAGGTGCGTGTTGTTCATATAAATTGCCTTTGTGTTGAATTCAAATGTTGGATTCCCCATGAGTAATGGGTGATTACTCCTCCTGGGTAATGGGTGATTACCCCTAGTTATCCTTTTATTTTTTATTTTTTTTTGTATAAATGAATGATCTGTCTTTGTTATTTGCAATTGCATTTTGATTGTATAATTTTGAGGTGGCCCTGTGCCTGGAAAATGTCCAATTACAGGGGAGACTCTGTCAAAATTTTTTTCAAAATCTGCCGCTATTTACTCTGGAGTAGAATAACTACCCTTATCTTGGATGTATTATTCAATTGAACATGAGTATATATCCCATAATAGCATTATTATTAAAAATAATATTGCTAATAACAATAAGAATAGGACTAATGAAATGAGTAATAATAATAATAATATCATATATAATATGAATGTTAATAATAGCAGGAATAATATACGTTATAGAGAAAGTTTAAACAAATATAAACATTGGAATGAAAATAAATAAAATGTTATTATTTTAACCATTGGAATGTGTAAAATAAGAATATAATTAGCTTTAATATTATTTATCTTAATCAAATATAAAAATTTTTCATTTATTTCCACATTTATTTTCACTCTTCAAATAATTGTACTTTTCACGTCAATTAAATGTAGAATTTGGTTAAAACATAGATATTGAAGGTGTAACTGTATCCAAAGATAGCAATTGTAAATTCTATGTTTTGGACCTCTTTTTGTTAGATAATAGAAAGGAAAATGTAATTACACTTCTCTTCCTTTTGTTTAAGGGGTGATTTTAATTATTGAGTTGATTGTTCTTTTCTCTCATTTAGACGTCATGGAGGATCGTAGTTGGATGTATAGAAGGCACGCTTCAGGTGTAAAAGGGATCACTATTGAATTTGAGGAAGGGGTTAAGGCTTTTTTGACATTTGCCTTATCAAATGCAATATCAAGCGTAATTAGATGCCCGTGTGCAAAATGTAAGAATAAAAAGTATCTAGATCCAGCACAAGTTAAGCTCCACCTATGGAAGTCTGGATTTGTGCCTAGGTATTACCGGTGGACATGGAATGGTGAGCCATTCGAGTGTCCCTCAAGTGTGTCTACCTCAATCCCAGAATTTGATTCACATCAAGAAAATCTGTCTCGCGAAATGGTCTTAGACGTAGCAGGACCTGACTTTCCCCCTGAAGCTTCATCAGCAGACCATTTTGAAGAACCACCTAATGTGGAGGCACAAAGGTTTTACGATATGTTAAAGGCGGCAGAGACTCCTATATGGGATGGATGCACACAACATTCACAGCTTTCACTGGCTTCAAGGTTATTAAACATTAAGTCTGAAAATAACATCTCGTGTAAAGCCTTAAACGATGCTGTGCAATTGATGAAAGAGGTTGTGCCTAGCAGTAATACGATTCCTGATGATTTCTATCAGATGAAAAAATTAGTGGCTGGGTTGGGTTTGCCGGTACAAAAAATAGATGTATGCAATAATGGATGCATGCTTTATCGGAAAGATGACATGAATCGTAGAGAGTGTAAATTTTGTGGCCATCCTCGATATGCACAGAAAAAGGTTGGGAAGAACACAAGTAGAAAGGAAATTTCATTCAAGAAGATGTATTACTTTCCGATAACACCGAGGCTACAAAGATTGTATACTTCTAAAACAACAGCTGAACACATGAGATGGCATGGAGAGAGCAGATCGGAGAAAGGCACCATGAGTCACCCTCGTGATACTGAAGCATGGCAACACTTTGATCGAATGCATCCTGAATTTGCAAAAGAAGTACGGAATGTCAAACTTGGTTTATGTACAGATGGATTCTCACCATTTGGGATGTCGGGTAAGCAATATTCATCCTAGCCGGTCATTCTCACACCATATAATCTCCCCCCGTGGATGTGTATAAAGGATCCAGTCATGTTTTTAACAATCATTATCCCGGGCCCCAAGAATCCAAAGCACCAGGTGGATGTTTATTTACAACCCTTGATAGACGAATTAACCAAATTGTGGTTTTAAGGTGTCACCACTTATGACATATCGAAGAAACAAAACTTCCAACTACGGGCGGCACTTTTGTGGACTATTAATGATTTTCCTGCATATGGTATGTTGGGTGGCTGGAGCACTGCTGGGAGACTGGCTTGTCCATATTGTATGGGCAATACAAAGTCTTTTCATCTACAAAATGGTGGGAAACAATCATGGTTTGACTGTCACCGTCGTTTCTTACCATCGGATCATCCTTACAGGAGGGATACGAGATCTTTTAGGAATGATAGAGGTTCCGAGACATCACGACTCGTGCAATACCCTACTGGTGAAGAAATCTGTGATAGTTTTTCTAACTATGAAAAAATTACAGAAACATGCAAAGAAATTGGAAGGAGTAATGGCAGGGGAATATCTCATAATTGGGCAAAAAGGAGTATTTTTTGGGATTTGCCATATTGGCGTACTAATTTGGTCCGACATAATATTGATGTAATGCACAATGAGAAGAATGTATTTGAAAATGTCATGAATACAGTTCTTGAGGTAAAGGGTAAATCAAAAGACAATTTAAAGGCTAGACGTGACTTAGAAATTTATTGTCATAGGCCCGAGCTACATGCCTTGAATGTGGGAGGAGGAAAAGTGGCTATACCTAAAGTTGTGTACTCGTTGACATCAGAACAAAAGAAACTTTTGCTTGAATGGTTGAGGGGATTGCAACTCTCAGATGGATACGCTTCAAACATTGGAAGATGTGCTGATTTGAATGAGTTGAAGTTATCCGGTATGAAATCACATGACTGTCACGTATTCATGGAGAGACTACTTCCAATTGCATTGAAGGAATTTCTTCCTTCTAATGTATGGGGTGTTTTGACGGAGTTGAGTCTTTTTTATCGTGATCTATGCTCTCCGAAGTTGAATGTAGCTCATATGGCCAAATTGGAGTCCGACATTCCTTTATTATTATGTAAGTTGGAGAAGATATTTCCACCTGCATTCTTTAATATAATGGAACACCTATTAATTCATTTGCCTTACGAAGCAAGAGTTTGTGGCCCTGTTCAATATAGGTGGATGTACCCGTTTGAACGGTAATCGAATCATTCAATCTAATTCTTTTCATAGCAGGTACGATATAAGCGTGTGTGACTGAAGTTGAAATTTTTTTAAAATGACAGGTATTTGCATCAATTGAAAATCAAGGTGAAAAATAAGGCTAGAGTTGAAGGGTCAATCTGCAATGCTTATCTAGTTGAGGAAGCATCCACTTTCTTCTCTTATTATTTTGAGCCACATGTACAAACAAAACGTACAATTCCGGCGCGTAATGAAGAGGGAGAACGATTAGAGAGGGTGCAAGAACCTGGGCTGTCAATCTGCAATGTTCAAGGAAGGGTGATAGGACAAATTCGAACTCGGTTCCTTACTTCTGAAGAATTCGTTGCAGCAAGAATTTATATGTTGCTTAATTATGGTGAAGTGCAGCCATACATTGAGTACGAGCTACTACTTCATACATTTTATACGATAAACGATACCTCGTAATGATTTTGACTCATTCAATCTAATTATAATGCATTACAGGGCATTCGCGACACACTTACGAAGTCTGGCTCCGACTATATCAGAGATAGAAATCAATAGAAGAATCAGCCTTGAATTTGCAGAATGGTTTAGTAGATATGTAAGTTACATAAGTTAATAACTTGCATTTGGAACTCCATTGGGGATTCAATGGAGTTTCGTAATACTATAACTTTCATAATTAAAAAATTAACTTGTCTAATGTTTTTTAGGTACAAGATTTAGAAAATATGGTTACAAATGAATGCTTGAGGAACTTTGCTTGGGGTCCGTCAAGGCTAGTGAAATCATATAGTGGGTACATAATTAATGGTTATCAATTTCACACTAATGATTATGCGGAGGGAAAGAAAACAGTTAATAGTGGTGTTTGCGTGAAAGGGATTAGAAATGACGCATCAGGACCTGATTACTATGGAGTGTTAAATGAGATTATTGAAGTGCAATTTCCTGGTAATCCACAGCAAAGCGTTGTTCTTTTTAAATGTCACTGGTTTGATCAAACATTGAATCGTGGTACTAGGGTACATCCACAGTATAATCTTGTAGAAATTAACCACAAAAGGAGCTATGCTAACTATGATCCATTTGTTCTAGCTCAACAAGCTAGCCAAGTGTATTATGCATCATATCCAGGGAGTAAGAGGCCAAGATCTAATTGGTTGGCAGTTTGCAAAACCAAAGCTCGACATATAATAGATGCACATGTGGTTGACGAGCTTATCGAGAAGAAGTAGATGCTATCGACGAAGTCGACGATATCGTTATTTGTTGATCTTGGTATTCTGACGCATGAGAATGGTATGAATGAAATGTTGGATGTTCAAGATGAGGCTATAACAGCAAGGGAAAATTCTCCTATAAATGAAGAGGAAGAAGATGAATGGGAAACGAATAGCGATACCTCAGTAGATGATGATGAGTCTGTATCGGAGAATAATTCTAGTGAATAGGCCTGATTTCAATTCATTTACAAATAATATAGTTAATGGTGAGGGAATCCTGAAATCTATTGCATCATTACTATCCCATGTCAAATTTTAATTTACAATTTATTTGTTACTTGAATCTACATGCCTTGAATCTTTTAATTTTTATTATTTTAAATTCCATCACATACAATTTTGTTTCACAATTTTGTCTAATTGTCGGGAATCTCATCTCCTTCTTTTTTTTGCAGGAATCTTTCGTTTAGACTTGTACAGCTCGGAGGATTTTTATTATTCCTTATTATATTCTTTTGTGGTGTAAACAACAAGGTAATTTATATATTGTATTGTTGTTGTATTGACAGACAATTCACAAGGACAGAGGCATTTATAATTTTTAGCTTGATTTTAACTATATCTAACATTTTAATTGGAACCCCGTGAGTGATGGGTGATCATTCCTCTTGGGTAATGGGTGATTACCCCTAGTTATCTTTTGAATTTTTCTATATTTGAAAGATCTGTCTTTGTTGTTTGTAACAGCGTTTTGATTGTCAAATCTTGAGGTGGCCTTGTGCCTGGGAAATATCCAATTATAGGGGAGACTCTGTCAAATTTTTTTTAAAATTCAATTTACAAGTACAATGTTTATTTTGACATATCCATCATTATCATACATATTATTGTATTACTTTAAACTAGCGAATAGATATAACGTTTCAATGTTATTATTCTTTTATCATTTTTATTCACGGTTATTTACATCCTTCTTTTGAAGTGGGCTTCATCTTTATTGGTTACTTATTTTTCTTTTTTCATCTCCTTTAGCAATGTCTTCTAATGAAGGATCATTGAGGGAGGGGAGTCAGGAGGGTCAGGAGCCTTATACTCCATCCCCTACTCAGCTACCTCAGCTTTCAGTGCCTCGTTCATTACATGGCTCTATTGGAGATGAGGGAGTACCATCCCCGGCTTTTCAATCATCCGCTGCTTCAGCTTCGCATTCTGTTGGGTTGCAAGTTACGGACTCCCGACCTTGGATTGTTCCACGGGGAAACGGGTAAGTAACATATTCATACTTTGTAAGATGTTGATTATTAGTTCAATTATTATTATTATTTTTGAGATTAACATAACTATATTGTACATTGTCATTGCACCAAAAATAGGTTCACCGGCTCGGACAAATGTGTCCGAGAAATTTCAAATATAATACAGCAGTACTTCACTGGTTCGTATCCGACATACACGCACGTCCCGATAACCGTGCGAGACTTATGGTTTCAAGAATTTGGGGTAAGCAATTTTTGAGTATTTTTTATCGTTTAAGTACTATGTTATATGTTAATCAGAAATATTAATCATGATCATGCAGAAATATTTTCGGTGGAGGGAAGAGTATGCTTCGCTAATTCGATCAACTTGGGAAAAGAAGTGTCGGACGCGATTTTCGGACATAATGTCTAGGCTGAGGAAGATGGATGATTGGGTATGTCCTCATTGGATAGAGGCACAGTATTGGAATGACATTTGCGAGTACTGGAGATCAGAGAAGTATCAGAAGCTCTCATCCACTAACAAAAAGAATCGTGGGAGTAGCTGCACCCATACTGGAGGGTCTATTTCATTCACAGAACATGAGGACCATTTGGTAATTCACCTTCACTTAATTAATTATTATTCTAAATTGTTTTATTACAAATTTATGTAAGATTGTAATAATTACATTTTGTTAACATAAATGTAGCGGGCCAAGGAGGGGAGTTCTTTTAGCTACACAGACATGTTTGAGACATTACATGTCTTTCAGAGTGGGCCACAAAAGGGTCAGTTTGTCAGTGAGCGATCTCGCCAGACATTGGTAGTATATAGATTAAATATGTTGAAATTCTTTATACTGCGTGGAATTTGTATTTTATTTTGATAATTACTATTGACAATTCTTTTTTTTTTTTTTTGTTTTTTAGGATGAGGTGCGAAATCTCATACAGAGCACTCCTTAGTCCGAGTCTAGTGACTCTGTAAACTCTGTTGTTCCTTTTGATGAAAAAGCCATGTTTGTAAAGGCACAAGACGGGTTCAAAAGGGGACGAGTTTTTGGGTTAGGCTCAGAGGCGACACATGTTCGAACTAGACTGTCTCAAAGTGGACTGCATGCATCTTCCAATACACCAGCTGATATTGGACATCTAGTAGAGCAAAGGGTTCAACAGGCTGAGCGGAGATTCAATCGACAAATAGACTTGTATCGGGACTTCATGAGGCAACAACAGTCTACATTTGGTGGTTGGATGGCAGCTATGTCGGACAAGATGAGTATTCCTGCACCATCTATACCATCTATAGAGGAGATAGAAGCGCGCATTGCTGCTGTTAATGCTGAAGATGAAGATCCAAATGCTGACGATGGATTTGATCCAGCTGATGAGCACCCGGGCCCACGTAGGGGCTCTCGTTCCCCTCCTCCACCCCCTTCTGCAGCTGTTCCTTCATTACTTACATAGACTTGTTATATTTATTTTTATACTCTTTATACACTATTACTTATTTTTGTGAATTATTTTACTTTTTTAGATACTTATTATGTATTTTATATTATATTATATTTTAATATTTTAATTATATTTATTTGGGCTTATTTTTAATTTTTTATAGTATTTTTTTGGATTATGAACATAGTTTTGGCATTTATTTGTATAGTGTTTCAGGGTTGATTTACAGGGAATTAATAATTTAAAACAAATATAATAATAAAAAAAAATTATTGCAAAATTCTCGCAAAACCGTCGCAATTTGCGAAGGTTTTGCGAGGGCTGCCCTCGCAAAACCCTCGCAAATTGGCCCTCGCAAAACCCTCGCAAACTGAGAGGGTTTTGCGAGGGTTTTGCGAGGGTCACTACATGGGATTTAATTCTCCCCTCGCAAAACCCTCGCAAATTGCGAGGGCCATTACTTGGGATTTGCTTGAGCCCTCACAAAACCCTCGCAATTTGCGAGAGGAGAATTAAATCCCAAGTAGTGGCCCTCGCAAAACCCAATTAAATCCCAAGTAGTGGCCCTCGCAAAACCCTCGCAATTTGCGAGGGTCATGACTTGGGGGTTAATTCTCCCCTCGCAAAACCATCGCAATTTGCGAGGGTTTTGCGAGGGCCCAAACCGTAGCCCTCGCAAAACCCTCGCAAATTTGCGACGGTTTTGTGAGAGCACAAAGTCGACCCCCGCAAAATCGTCGTAATTTGCGAGGATTTTGCGAGAATCAATGTTTTTCGTCGCAAAACGGTCGTAAATTTGCTCATTTGGCGAAGTTTGACCAAAAATATTCGTCGCAAAACCGTCGCAAATAGCGACGGTTTCCCTTGGCCGTCGCAAATTGCGACGTCATTTTTTGCGACAACTAAAACTGTCGCAAAATTGGTCAGCGACGGTTTTGCGACGGTTTTTGGCCGTCGCAAATCGCGATTTTTCCTGTAGAGAATTGTACCTCAATGTTCGTTGCTATACCAAGATGGGTAGCAAATGCAAAGCAAAAATCACCATTGCTGCCATACCAAATGATACCTCTGATACCTAAAAACCCAAGGTTGCTTTTTGATGCACCATCTATATTTAAAGTAAATTTGTTTGGAGGAGAGTTCCGAGAACGCACTAAGAAAAAAACCGAAATGTTATGTTGCAATCTAGACATACTGGAAGGCACATCTTTGTGGAGGATGCGATTGCGCTCTTTCTACTTTTCCCAGAGAATTGAGGATATATAAGTACACGCAACAACCTTAGCTCTAACAATCTTACTCCATCATATCCGTAGGAACGAGTGAAAAGGAGTGTTTCTAGAGATTCGGAGGCCAAAAGAAGCTGCCATAAGTAACCAAACAACACAAGACACCAAGCAGTCTTGAAGCAAATGTTGCAGTGATTCCTAAGTATGACAACAAAAGGGGTAAAGTGATGGAAGCTGTAATCCGAAGTCGTGGAGTTTTCAAGTGATGATTCCCTAACTAAATTACAGACGGATTCGCTACGGGATTTGTTTTGATGACACACAAAATATATATATAACATAACAGTGGTGAGTCGTTAATCCCTTGCTAAATTACCAAGGGATTAGCATAGGTCAAGTAATTTAATGCACTAAGTTTACCCGCTGAGTCAAGATGCAAAACTGCTAGGTAAGTTCTCAATAATTACTGAGGGGTTAAGTCGTGAAATCACATTTTTTTTCCTGTAGCAAATTGTCCTAAGATAATCTATCGGTAATTTCCAATGGAATTTTGGCGGTTTTATGACCATTGGTCAAACTTGGCTTTCGCTAACTAATCCGTCAGAAAGTCCTTTCTAATTAGCGAAGGCTGTTTTTCCTCGCTAATTTCCATAAATAAATTGTGTTTTTCTTGTAGTGCAATTTTTAAGTATTAATTTATAATTATAAAAGATGTTGCTAAATCATCACAATTTAGTTACAGATTAATGACGATTCATTGACAAATTCTAAAAAATAAATTTTTTGAAATTTTAGATTCACGTTGTTGTGAGGTATTTAATTAGCAATGAATTTGCAACGGATTTGCAATTTTTTTAGTGTTAGTGAATAATTACAATTTCCATCGATAAACCATTATAATTTAGTTACGGGTTAGTGATGGCCCATCGATAAAAAAAATAAATTTATTTTCAAATTTTGGATTCCCATCATAGTACTGTCGCTAATTTGCGATTGTTTCACGACCGTCACAAATTAGCGACGGTATTGTGATGGCTGATCAACCTTTTGTTACTATTTTCTTTTTCCAGTCAGTTGCACCATCGCTAATTAGCGACAGCTCAAATGCTGTCTCAATTTGCCATCACTAATTATCATTTTTCTTGTAATGTGATATGACCTGTAAATTTTGAAAGCCTTATGAAATTAGCATATTTAGAGAGGGTTTTTCATTAATTATTTTTTAAAGTTAACTACCATCAACTATAGTTCCTACTAATGACTTTTTAAAAAAATATTTTTTTTATTGTGATAATCTTTTTTGTTTAATAACTTCTTCAACTATAACATAAACAAGAACAAACTTAAGAACCTCTAGAGTCACGAGGAACAAATGCCGACAAATTCTACTGTGTTTAAAGATAAGTTCTATGTAACTATTATTTTTAGTTTGATTAGAACTAATATATTTAGGTTCATGGGTATTCATTCATTGATTGGAAGATAAGTTTTTATTGGTTTCATTTGGAAAGATTTTTAGTGAATAAATTATGAGATTTTTTTTTTGTTTTGATTTTTAGAAAACGATTATTTGGATTATTTTAGTTGAGCTGTGGGGTTCAATTTCGTCAGATAGAGATAAGTGGTTCTAACATCATTTAATTTTTAAGAATATTACGATACAGTATTTTCTATTAAAAATGAGGACTAAATTTGGTTATTTTGTATTGGTTTTGAAATAATGTGTATATATGTGCTTTGTGGTCTAATTAGTTGCTCATGAGTTTAGGAGGGGGAGAGAAAACATATGTTCCAAAACTAAGTGTGAGAATTAAATTCCACTTAGTTTATAAGAATTTTTTTAACTAAATAGTTAGTCTCAATTTGATTTTTGTATCTGGATAAACAATCAAGACTGATACTAATAATTCTCTTTCTATCTAAAAATTTATAAACATTTATTTGTTATGTATAAAGTTTGATATGTATTCTATATTTTCAGTTCTGTTCTTGTTGTTTGGGAAAGAAAAATAAAAGAAAAAGAAAAAACTTCATGTGTGTCGTGTGATGGGGAAAAAAGCATTGGATGTGTCTTTGGCAGTTGGGACTAGTGTTAATATGCAAGTTTGTGAGTTTTATATATTAGCTTTTGTTGTTGCTTGATTTCTGTTGAGGGGAAAAAAACAAAAAAAGAGTCCCCATACCAGGAATGGCAAGTGGCCCCGCCCCCTTATGGCGGGCTAACTTGCGGTCTGATCTCGCAAGTCGATCTGTGCTGAGTTAAGGAAAAAAATTTTTGACCCTCTACAAGCTGGCCTAGTTAGATCTATAGATTGCCTATAACTTGCAAGCTTATCTGCCTAAATTTAATTTTTAATTTTTTTTTATATTCCTCCTCCCAATAGCCATATTTACTTTTTCAACCCAAAAACTCTATAAATATCCTCTAATTTATTCCAAAATTTACTAAATACTCTCTTCAAACCTCAATTCCCTTTATTTCTTCTATAAAAAGAGTTGAAATTGAATTTGTTAGGTATATATTTTCAAAATTCTTCACGCATCGTCTTTATAATTTAAAAGCTTATTAAATGGTAGTCAAACATTAGTAGTTTAGGAAATTATTATATTTAAAATTTAAATAATATAATACTTTTTAAGAGGTTTATGTATCAAGTTTATCTTTTATATAATTTTTATTTTGTTGAACAATAAAATCATTAAGAATCTAAGTCAAACCTCCTACCACTTCTACTGTAACGTATCTTTTTTTATAAATAAAAACAAACATGTTATTTAAATTATAAAACAATGATAAAAATTAAAATTAAAAAAAAAATCAAAAGAAGAGGTCCAGTAACCGGCCCACCCAGCTTGCAAGCCTCGTCATCTCAGGAGTCGATCCGTATCGGATCCAAAGCTATTGACGGAGGGTTCGATCCGACTTTGGCTGGGATCGGCCCACAAGGCCTAAGGGACTGGTCCAGCCTGACCAACTTCCTATTGTTTCCCCATGCCGGGGTCTATGGAAATGTTGTGGGTCAAACCTCTAGCAGACTTTAATTGTTGAGGACTTTAGAGTTGTTTTCTGATAGGAGAGACAAAAAAAGGCTGGCTCTGTTGGTTTTCTAAAAAAAAAAAACATGATTTGTATCTGCTTGTAGACTCTGCCAGAAGGCAGATCATCCCATGGCAGACTTTGTCGGATTGTTGATGTTTTTTTAATAGAAAAAAATTTTTGGTGTCATGGCGCCAGAGGCTGAGCGCAGCAGCCAACGCGTCCGGCTTGGTTGGCGCGGGCTACCTAAGTGGCCCATGACAACAGGCCACTTCAAGCAGCCTTTTAAAAAGAAAAAAAAATAATTCATTGTGACTCTGGGCTGTTTGGAATTTTAGTGGCCTTGGACAGCTCTTGGGTTGTGGCTAGGCTACATTTTGTTGTGGTTGGTTCGTGATTTTCATGTTTTTCACGCACAGAATATTTTTTATTTATGTTTTTGTGCAATGGACTTGGATAGCCTTTGGACTCTCTTAGCGTATTGCTAATCTTTTATGAGAGAGAGAGAGAGAATTTGTGCTAAGAAATTATTTTCAAAAAGAAAAAAATAATATTCAATTCCATTTAAGATCTAATGTGTTTTTTTTATTAAAAAGTATATTATTAATATGTAACTTATTCATAGAATATTTATTTAGTATAACTCACTTAATTCAATATTTTGTAAATGTTAGTTAGAAATTTAAAGAGTATAAAGATTTCAGATTATGATTGTACTTAAAAATTGGTGGATTTAGCTAGAGTTGATAGTTCTATTATTAATCAAAGAGTTGTTAGTTTTTTTTTCATCTTAATTAATATATTTATATTGGACAAGATGTTAAATTGTAATTGGTAATTTTATTTCTTTGAAATATTGGTCGGTGATATTATTTAATTTGAAAAAAAATAGTTTCTCGTTTAATAATTAGACTTCAGTTCAAGTTATTGGACAACCTTCTTGAGTTAGAGATTTGGTATTCGTATGAGAATGTTAATGTGTAGGGTCTTAGACACTGACTTCGATCCCAATTTAGGCTCAGGATATGAGGCTGTACAGGCAATTTTGGATAAGATTGTGTAGTCGGTTTTCAGTTTGGTTTTTTATTTTTAAATTTGATTTTTATTTTTTTAAAAAAAATCAAATCGAATCAAATTTAACAAAAACTAATATCATCGAATTGAAATAAATTTAATTTCGATTCGATTCGATTCTGGATTCAATTTAAATGCATCCTTTAGTAAATCTATTAATCCAATATAAATTTAAATCCAAATAAATAAAATTCAATATATATTATAATTAAAATCTAATATATAATATAATATAAATTAAAGTTCAAATACTTTAAAGATTTGTGCTAAGAATTTTAGTACGGTCATGGATGTAAATTACAAAGATAGAGATTTTAGATTTAATTATCAATAATTTTATTTTGGACAAAATCAAACAAAATCGAACCGAATCGAAATAATTAAAATTGAATTGAAAATTTTAAAAATAATAATTTATAAAAATAAATTAATAAATAACAATATTTTAATATTAATTATATATTTTAAAAATATAATTCAATATTTTACCGAATTTTTATATAAATTTTAAAATTAAAAGAATCGAATTTTATTAAAATCGAATCAAAATTAGAGCCGATCTATTTTGATTTTTCGGTTCAAACTGAATAATGATAACCCCTAATTTAGTAGGATACTTACAGTTTTTCCAAACCTTGAGGACTATTTAGTAGTTTGGCTATACCTTAGTGAGGCAATTGTAAAATCCTTGGTCTACTCAGTTATATTCGCTTCGCGCGGTGCCTACAGAACTACGAAGCCCCGGCACAAGGGCCAGAAACCGCCAGCGCCACCACCATGAATACCAGTAACGCCGCCGCGAATAACAAGAAGAAGAAGAAGAAAAACCTGACTCCGGAACTCCAGTTCCGGTTAAACCTCGACCAATGCTCTAAAACCAAAGACCTCCCCGCCGTGATATCCCTTTTCGAATCTGCCACCAGCGCCTCCGCAAATCTCCACCTAACTCAGCACCACTACAATTCCCTCCTGTATATCTGCTCCAACTCAGTTTCTTCTGATGACCCATCAACTAAAGACTCCGCTATTGATTTTGGCTTCAAGGTTTATAATCGAATGGTTGCCAATAATATCATTCCGAATGAGGCTACAGCCACTGCTGTATCGAGGTTGGCCGCCGCTAAGGATGACGGTGATGCCGCATTTGAGCTTGCCAAGAGCGTAGGCCAGCAGGGGAAGCTGAGGACTTATTGGCCTGCACTGTTCTGTTTTTGTAGAAATGGAATGGCTGATAAGGCCTTTGAAGTTGAACACCATATGACTTCACTTGGATTGCACCTACAGGAACCCGAGCTTGCTGCATTGCTGAAGGTGAGTGGATTGGGTTGGAGTATGCATTTTTGTATAAGAAGAGATGAAAGGAAGTATATAAAAATGCAGTCTTTGATATTTCAGTGAGTTCTATTGTTTTGCTCCTATGATCATTTTCTTGGTCATTATTATACTTTCTAACATATGTTTCGGATAGATAATATATGTGATAGAAACAAGTTGTAATCTTTATAGTCAGGAACCATCGTGATTTATGAAGCAATTGTCTGCTTTAATTAAGGATACATTATTATAGATTGAATAAGAAATTTCTGACCAAAACTGGGGATCAAATTCCTGTGGTTCAATAATTTGAGTGCTCATGAATTTCTGGCCATACAGCACAGTTTTGGCATTCATCTCATCTGTTCTGTACTGAAATTTCAACATAATTTAGTGTGCTTTTGGTGTGTCATTTTGCGTTACAAAAGAGGGGAAGTCTAATTGATTTTATTCCATATTCTGCCTTTTGAACTTATTGAATTTGCAGTATCATTTCTTTCATGATTCAATTATGAATTGTTTTCTTGGTAAATCAGAGGCTAAAGAAAAAGAATATTTGTTTATATTTCCAAAAAAAAAAAAAATGACAAAGCTGTTCTTTTCACTCCTGCAATTATATGCGAGTCAACTGCACATGTTGATGTAAATTATTCAAGGCACAATACTGTTTCCAGATTAGTCTGTCATGGTCATTCTTGTAAAGCTACTTGGGAATGTTTGTTTGTTCTGTTAATTCCCCCCCCCCCAATTAACAGACATATATTTTACTTACATGTTACTCATATGCTTAAAGGCAAGCATGGAGAAGGGGAAAGGGGATAAGGTTTATGAATATTTGCATAAGCTCAGAGAAGCTGTCCAGAGTATTAGTGGGTCAACTGCAGATATTATAGAGAGTTGGTTTGGTGAGGAAATAGCATCTGAAGTGGGTCTGGAGAGTTGGGTTGTGGATCAGGTGACAGAAGCAAAGTTGAGGAATGGAGGCGGATGGCATGGACTTGGGTGGTTGGGGAGGGGAAGGTGGATAGTGCAGAAAGCCAATGTTGCTTCAGATGGGAGATGTTTTGCTTGTGGGGAGCAGTTAGTCTGCGTTGATATTGATAGAACAGAAACTGAGCGGTTTGCGCAGTCTGTTGCTTCTTTGGCCATGGAGAGGGAAGTCCAGTCCAATTTCAAGGAATTTCAGGTGAGTAGATGTGTATTATTACTGCATCAGTCTAAGTGATTGAATTGAACACTCATTGGTCCTAATATTTGGTCATTTGCATAAGGTTTTGGCTTTTAATAAGGAATTCTTCCTCACTTTAGCATAGATGGGGAAGAACGTAAAATATGCAAAGGCATGAAATTCTGCTGTTTGGTTACTTGTTGATTAGATCCTTGGAAACTATATGTTATCAGAGAAATAATGATTAATGGAAAATGTGGAATTACTTCTTGGTTCAATTTCACTTTATGCTGTTAACCATCAATGATAGGCACTGAAGAAAGCCAAACTGTATGTTTGTTTTTTATTTATGGTGGTGAAGAAGGGAAGTTTAGTATTTTAATTACTCATACAAAGTTCTCTTATAATTCCATATTGATTGTGTGTTATGATCCCAGAAATAATCTGCAAAAGATGCAAAAACTAGACTTCATGTATTTTTGGACTTTTTTGAAGTTTGAGCTAATGACCATGAGATTCTGCATTTTAGCTTTAGAACCTTCTCTTCAAATTAATGATGAATTAGATTTTAACGTATTTGAATTCTAACCACAAAAAAAAAAAAAAAAAAAAAATAGCAAGATATTTCTTCAACTTTTGTTGAGCTTTTCTCTGTGTTTCTAAAAATGATTAAGGGCTGGCTAGAAGAAAGTTCAGGATTTGAGGCTATAGTGGATGGAGCAAATATTGGCCTCTATGAGCAGAATTTTGAGAAGGGTGGATTCTCTATTTCTCAGGTTGAAACGCTTGAGTTGATTGTCCGTTACTCTCTTTTTTATTTGGTTTTTGGATGCCTGAAATAGCCTTGGCTAATTGATTTTTCCCCCTTCCTGAAAATTACAATAGAACAGCTTGATGATGTTGTGAGAGAACTATATAGTAGGAGCAAGAAATGGCCACTAATTATCTTGCACAAGAGACGTATTGCAACACTTTTTGAGAACACTTCCAACAGGGAATTGCTTCAGGAGTGGATAAATCAAGGAGTTCTTTATGGCACACCACATGGATCAAATGATGATTGGTTATGTCCTGTACTTCTCCCAAAATATCGGATAATGCTAATTTTGACTTGAATTACTTGAGACTCTAAGCTATTTCTTTCTCATCTTGATGGCTTCTTTAATCAAATCATTTGGAGCGGACAGCTTTATCCTGCAGGAAACTGATTGATAGTTTCCTTTTAATTAAAAAAAAAAAAAATGAGATTACAGGTATTGGCTATATGCTGCAGTGAAGTTTAAGTGTCTTCTTGTGACAAATGATGAAATGCGGGATCACATATTTGAACTTCTAGGTAGCAGTTTTTTCCCTAGATGGAAAGAGAGGCATCAGGTAGACATTCTCTGCTTGAGCTTTTTCCTCCTTCATCATCCTGAATGTACTTGCATTTTCTAATGTATTATTGCCTTTAATCATTGTGCAACAAATGTCTGCATGGACTTTATTCCATTTTTCTGTTAGACAGATAACAGACAACCACACACACACACACACACACACATGTTCCTCCACCCAACAATATAGGATCTTGAGGAAAAATAATTATAGAATTAAAAATATGTTTTTGAAGTATTGCAATTAGTGTGCCTTCATATTCAGTCTAGTGGCTCAGTCTACAATTTTAAGCTGGAGCATGTATCTGCTGCTATTATTTCCTCCTCTGCTAATGTTGCAAATGTGCAAGAGTAAACATTGACTTGAGTCACTTTTTTTATTTTAAATAAGAAAATTCCTATTTGCAATTTAACGTTTAACAAAAAAAAAAAAAAAAAAACAAAAAAAAATGGAGTCTTCTTTCTCCAAATATGTCAAAAGCTCTGGGACAATATGTATGGTACTGCAAGCAAGTCCAAATGGGAATCTTTGGTAATTTGAAGCTCTTCACTGGCCCTTTTCAAAGATTAGACATGTTGAAATAACAATGTAATGTAGCAAAGGCAAGTCAGATTCTTGAAGCCTTAGATTGCAAAATAATGGAATGAAAATGTTTTCCAAAATCTGCCTTACTGAGCAAACTATTATCATGATAGACATCAGAGTCTAATGTGTAGGAGTCGGTTAACATGTACTAATATCTGAAGCGGATGGATGTTGACAATTTTTCTTGCTGATTGTCCTGGAGAGTTAGTTTTGAGTTATCTATGAAGCGTGAAATATGTTTCAATTGTTTAATGATTTTATTAGTTTTTCTGTAGTCTAATTTGACATGAATAACATAATTTTACTTAGTAATGGGTCGTAGGACTAGTGATTTTTGTGTAATTATTTTCTTTCTACAATTTAAGGTTTATGCTGCAACTCTTTTACATATGTGCTCTACTTTCTCTGTTAACCTTTCTTGGTAACTTGGCAGGTTAGATATACCTTTGTGAAAGGAAAGCTAAAGCTTTTTATGCCACCCTTGTATTCTGTTGTTATCCAGGTATTTACTAACTTAGTCAATGCTGCAAGAGGGGTGTTTGTTTTCTCAGTGTTTTGTTGCAAAAATAAGCATCTGAATTGTCTTATATGGATCTATTCTAGAAGCAGGATTGTTTAGTCATTGTAACAAAATATGAGAAAATGAATCTTGAATTTCTGGCATCTCTATGAATTGCCTTTACACGGTATTATATAGTAGATTACAAGAGGAAAAAGGATTACTCCTAAATCTAGATAGCTATGTAATTAAATCCCTCCATTTAAGTTATTAAACTAATCTAATCATATCCCTTCATTTAAGGGATTTGAAAATGATCTTCCTAATCTATTATAACTCATTATTCTAATCAATTTACAGCTCATTTACATCTTGACACGCCCCCTCAAGTTGAGGAATAGATGTCTTCCATTCCCAGCTTGAAAACAAGATCATGGAAACTCGAACTATTCAGCCGCTTTGTTAGAGCATTAGCTAATTGATGTTTTGATGGAATATAACACATACACACAAACCCTTCCTCCAATTTCTCTTTAGTGAAATGTTTATCAATTTCAATATGCTTTGTCGTATCATGTTGTATAGGATTGTGGGCAATATTGATAGCTGACTTGTTATTCAATAAAGTCTCATAGGACCTTCCCATTTGACTCTCAAATCATCTAGAATAATCTTCAACCAGGTGGTTCACATAGTCCTTAAGCAATAGCCTTGAATTCTGATTCTGTAGATGACCTTGACACCACATTCTGCTTCTTGCTCCTTCATGTCACCAAATTACCTTCAAGAAAAGTACAATATCTCGTGACTGATCTTCTAACTACTAGGGCACTTGCATAGTCAACATTGGTGTAAGCTTCTAGAGCAAGAGTATCATTCTTTTTGAACAAAATCCCTTTTCCTGGATTGCCTTCCAAATAATGTAGCACCCTGTAAGCTAGTTGAAGATGAGGTTCTCTTTGGATCATGCATGAATTAAATGATTATGCTCATTGAGTATGCTATGTCTGGCTATGTGTGAGGAAGGTATATAAGTCTACCGACCAACTTCTCTTTTATCAACAACTGGTTCTACTTTTGCTTCTTCTAACTTATGGTTTGGATCCATTGGAGTAGAGACCAGCTTACACCCAATCTTTCCTGTTTCTATCAATAAATCAGTTGGATACTTTTGTTGGGATATAAAGATCCCATGTCTAGAATATGCCACCTCAATACCAAGGAAGTACTTTAGTTTCCCTAATTCTTTTATCTCAAACTCTTTCATTAGTCTCTGCTTCAACTTGTGTTTCTCAACCTCGTCATATCCCCTTACTATGATGTCATCTACATAGACTAGAAGAGCTGTTACTTTCCCTGCAACTGAATGTTTAATGAAGAGAGTATGGTCACCTTGGCTTTGTTTATATCCAAAATTTTTCGTAACTTTTGCAAATCTCCCAAACCATGCTCTGGGAGACTGTTGTAACCATGAAGAGCCTTTCTCAGCTTACACACCTTGTTACTTATGTTCACAGCGAATCTTGGTGGGATGTTCATGGAGATTTCTTCTTCTAAGTCACCATGGAGAAATGCATTCTTAACGTCGCATTGTGAAAGTTGCCAATTGAAGTGAGCAGCCAATGATAATAGAATTCTCACCGTCTGCATTTTCCCAACGGGAGCAAACATCTCTTGATAATCAAAACCATAGGTTTGAGTGTATCCTTTGGCTACCAATCCTGCTTTATATCTCTCAAAGGATCTATCAACCTTGTATTTCAATGTGGAAATCCACTTGCAATCAATAATATTATTCCCTTTTAGTTTATCAACAATATCCCATGTTCTATTCTTTTCCAGTGCACTCATTTCCTCTCTCATAGCATCCCTCCATTCCCTTGTTGACAATGCCTCAGATATATTATTTGAAATGGTAATGGTGTTTAAACTTACAACGAACCTTTCGTAGGTTGGTGACAGGCGTTTAAGAGAGATATAGTGAGATAGTGGATAGAATGGTCATTTAATGCATTCTTTTGTCCTTTTCTAATCGCAATGGGAAGGTTTAAGTCATTAGTTGGCTCAATGTAGGTTTCAATAGATTGTGTGTGTAATGATGGGTCAAATCTTACCATGATCTCATTCCTAGAGTTTGAGTTGGATTCTTGGACTTGTGTCAGTTCTGGAACAGCCTTTCTCCTTGAATACCTAAGAGAATCTTGGAAAATTTTTATTAGCACTTGTTGGGATAAGTGGTGACTCCGGTTTAGTGGTAGAATTAGGAGACTCATGTAATTGAGTCAAAGAACTTGGGTTTAGCCACACAGGTTGGAACATGAGGAAGATTAAGGATTTTAATTGGTTCAAAGGACTCACAAGTACTATCTTTCATCATTGAAATCTCTCCTTGAAAAGAGGACTTGGAGAAGGTATTTTCAGCAAAGGTGACATCTACTGAGACGTAAAACTTTCTAGAGGAAGGATGGTAGCACTTGTATTCCTTTTGAGTGGATGAGTAACCAAGGAAGACACATTTAATTGCTTAGGGGTCTAACTTGCTTATATGTTGATTGTGGACATGAACAAAGGCAGTGCACCCAAATATCCTAGGTGTGAAACCATTAAAGGTTGGGAAATGAGGGTAGAAACTATTAAGGATATCTATGGAACTTTTGTTGTCTAACACGTGTGGGAGATTTATCCTGTATGTGGCAGTGAGAACAACCTCTCCCCGTAAACGAACCGAACGTTCATTAATAAAATTTCGTTCAAATTCGTTCGTATTCGAATAAGGCTCATTCGATTAATAAATGAACGAACTCGAATGTGTTCGCGAACATATTCAATCATTCACGAATATATTATATATTTTTAAAAAATAATTATATAATTTATATTATATTCATTATATTCATTTATATTTTATAATATTAAAATTTATTGTAATACTTTATTATATTTATAATATTTCTATAATATTTATTTATAAAATATTTTATTATATTTATTTATATTTTATAATATATTTTATTATGTTAAAATATAAACGAACTCGAATACGAATTCGAACTCAACTAATAAATGAACAAACTCGAACAGTGTTTGATTCTGTTTGAACTCGAGTTCGAAAATACGATGCTTTGATTCGTTCATGTTCGAATACAGTTCTATCTCTAATAGGATTTAGGAACATTCCCTTGAAAGAGTAAAGTGCGAGTGGTGTTGAGTAAATGCCCATTTTTCCTTTCAACTACCTATTTTGTTGAGGTGTGTTAACACAGGATGAAATATTAATGATTCCTTGTGATTGAAAATAGGGTAATAAAATTTGGTTGAAGTAATCTATAGCATTGTTTGTCCTAAACCTCTTTATTTTAACCCCAAAATGGTTTTGAACCATTGAGTGGAAATTAGGTATAACAATGTTAACATCAGATTTTTGTTTAAGAAGAAAGAGGCATGTAAACTGAGTGCAACCATTAATCAAGGATACAAACCAACGGGTCCTAGAAACATTAGGTATAGTAGAAGGACTTTATATGTCACAATGAATTAAATGGAAAGATGAGAACTTCTTTTGTTGCTAATAGGAAAAGACACACGAGTATGTGTTGTCAATTCACAAATGCCATAATGAAACTCAGAGATTTCTAATCCTTGATACGAATGAGGAAACATGATTCACAAATGTCATAATGAAACTCAGAGATATCTAATCCTTGATACAAATGAGGAAACATGATTTTTAAAATCCTAAATGATGGATGACTAGTTGTAAGTGATACACCCAAATGACATCTTTATTCAAGGAATGGAGAAAAGAAGAGGATAAATTGCTTCTACCCTTTTGAGATGATTCAAGGTAATAAAGGCTGCTTTTTTCCTTAGCAAGTCCAATCCTCTTCCCCGAGCCCCGTTCTTGGAAAACACAATAAGAAGGGGAAAAAAATAGCATAACATTTAAGATCATGAGTAAGCTTTTGAACGGAACAAGGCTGGTCGATAGTTTGGGACATGAAGGACATTTTTAACGACAAGTGTAGGTGTGATATGAATATCTACGGACCTTGCAATAAAGAACGATTGGCCACTACAATTTTTCTATTACTTGGGCATGGGGTATAGGTGTGGATGAGTTGAGATGTGGGAGTTATATGGTATGTGGCACCAGAGTCTATGATCTATGAAAGTGCCAGTCAAATAGACTTTTTTATTATGAAGAGTAGGTTTCGAAGTGGTTGTACGAATTGTAAAGTTATTCCAGTTGAGAGTGTGGTTACATAACATAGGTTGCTGGTCCTCGACTTTTATTTTAGGAAACGGGGTAAGCAAAGTAGTCATCAAGTTGACCCTAAGATCAAGTGATGGAAGCTACAGGGGATGAAAGAACAGCCTTTGTCAATAGGGTAATTCAGGCGGATGACTCGTCTTCCGATTTGGATCTAGATTTTATGTGGAAAAAGATGGCTCATGGTATTAGAACAGTGGCTAAGGAAGTGCGTGGTGAATCTAAAGAAAGATAACCACTAAATAAGGACACATCGTGGTGGAACAACGAAGTGAGAGAAGTCATGAGGAACAAACAAGAGTGTTATAGAAACTTAGGGAAATGCAGTGTTGAGAATTTTGAGAAATATTAGTTTGCGAGAAGAGAAGCAAAAGAAGATGTGAGAAAAGAAAAATTAATAAATTTCAAGGGTTTATATGAAAAGTTGGATGCTAAAGATGGGGAGAAGAATATATATATATACTTATATATATATATATATATATATATGTATGTATATATATGTATATATGTATGGAGGCATGATGAGTTGGATAGAGGTAAAAGCAGGCCTAAGAAAATATAGATGAAGGTGATTAGAATAGATATCTCTGTTGAATTTGGATGAGAGTATGATGGTGTATAGAAAGAAGTGAAAGGAGAGGATTCATGTTGATGAGAGTATGACGGTGTTTTCCTTCATAATTGTTGTATCCCTCCAGAACCTTTAAAATATCTTCTGTTGTTACCTTAGTACCAAAGTGATTCGAATGGGAAAGAATTCTACTTAAGAAGGCAAAGGTCCTGGGTTCAATCCATGTGCCTCCCCTAGTACATCAAAAGAGAGAGGAGGGGAAAAATGTTCTACTTCAGCTCCCCAAAGATATAAGCATTATTGCTTCTTATTCACAAGATAGTTTTTTTCCTCGTACTCTTGTCTCCATTTGAAGTATTTCTTTGAGCCTGGTCATTGGTGTAGACTCTTGAGCTGTTTCCCTCTCGTGCATTTCAGAATAAGCTAGGTTGTTTCCTAATTTGGAAACTTCAAAAGTCAGGGAGGTTGTTTCACCTGTTGCTAGTCGCTTCAACAGACATGAATTACAACCCTTGTTTTGTTCAACAGCTGAACAACCAATGAAATTAAGCCAACCAAAGACAATATCCCCTTCTTTGGACAATAAAATACAACATACAGGCACTTACATTTCCTGCACAGATGCAAATACCATACTCCCCCACCCCACAGTCCCGCCTGGAAAAAATTATAATAATATAAAAAATTGATGAAGCAAAGAAAAGGAAGTTTGAAGACTACAAGTCAACTTTTGCTGTGCTTGCCCATTTAATTTGTTCTGATTAAGCTGTTTATTCCCCTTTTAATAGTTTGCATGAATAGGTCCTTGTTGCATTTGAGGAAGCTTTGAGACGTTGCATTTCTAATGTTATTATGGAGGTTGATCACCGATCTTTTGTTTCAGGAATCAGAACAAGGATCATGGCATGTGCCCCTAGTTAGTGAAAATAACGATGAGTCTTCAAGAACTTGGCTCTGCATCACCAGACCAGGCTCTCGAGAAGCTTCAGAAAATGGAGATACAACTGTTGAACCACTCAAGCTCTGTCAACCCGATTCTGATGACCACTTGCTGAACTCTTCCAACTTGGCGACAGTTCCAGAACAGAATAATTTAAATGGAAACTCTGATTCTTCTGAAAATTTTGGCACCAAATCTCAATCTGTGACAGGCAAAAGAAAAGAGAGGCAGTAAGGATTCTAAGTTACAGCTGTAGTTGCAGATTGAAATTTTATTAGGTGAAAACCGAAAACAGGGCATTGCAGAATTTTATGGAGCAGAGTGAGCTTCCTAATGTTTCAACACTTGAATATTTGTGTGACCATGTGTTTGGTTCAATTCTGAGAATAGAAATCAGGATTTGAATAATTGGTTAATGAATTCTCAAACTTTGGGTATTGGTTAGCAGGGCTTCGACATTACCTTCTCTGTACCCTTCTTTTCTCCTCTCTTCTTCATGTCCCTCCTGTGCTGGCTGTTTCCCGCCGTATCTGTGGTACTCCACTGGAGATCTAGCCAAATTATTTTCCTTTCCATTTGAGGGTACTTTTTTTTTTTTTTTTCCCTTCCTCCGCCAGTCACGATAATCTCTTCTTTAGCTTTTTGCAATAAGATTTGCAGGTTATTGGTAGGGATGAAAATAGGTTAGACTTATAGCAAGAATCCACGGCCTGACCTAGTCTAGCTTGACCTAACCTAGCCTGGGCCTATTTAGTAAATAGGCTAGATTTGGACTTAAAACTCAGCCTATTTAATTAAATAGGCAGTTAAAGCCTAATTTGAAATCTACTAGATTTAGCATATATATATATATATGTGTGTGTGTTAAATTATATTTAATATCTTATATTATTATTTTCACAATTAAGTGTATTGACAATTATGTTTGAAGAATGTTAAGGAAAAAATGTGAAAGACTAAGAATGTGATTAGATGAAGTCTGAGTAAATAAAAATGAAGGAGATCATACATTGATGGATGAATATTGGAAGGAAAAATTAAAAAAAAAAAATTGTCACTACTTCATAAATACTATTGAAAAACACTAAATAATTAAATTATTGTATCCTATTCACACACAGAGAGAGAGAGAGAGCATAATCTAATTAGAATAAAGTAAGGAAAAGAAAATGAGAAGAGAAATTTGGGTAAAGTTTAAGTAGTAAAAGATATGCATTTATTGAAAATATATCATTTAATTACTTGTTAATAATAAAAATTAATCTAAGGTACTGCGTCCTACTCCAAAGGAAGGGGGTGACAAAAAATTTTCTCCCGCCTTCACTCATCATTAAAAGAAAATTTCAATAAACCAAAATTTGATGGTAAAATACATATTAAAAAAATAAATTGTTTACTCATTTTCCATCTTGTAATATCATAGGGTAAACATTTGTTAAAAAAAAGATTTTATTTTATATAAGAAACTGGAACTTTGTATGTAGATTATGTAGAACCCCCACCATAAGTCATTTTGGGTAGTATGGGATCATACATTGCATTACTTATACGCCAATATGATTTTATGTGCTTTGTGTATGTAGTTGATGAGTTAAGTTACCCTAATTAGCTTGAGTGTGATATTTGTAAGCATGTTATTGGGTTATTTAGTCTTGTTTTAAGAAAAGACTTGAGGAAATAGATTTTGGGATATTAAGATTTCGTTGTTAGATTATGACACAAAGAATAGGATGGTTCAATGGTAAAAGTGTTGGGATTTGAAAGGAGTGGTTGAGGGTTCGAATGATAATTCTTGCTTGGACATTCTTTGTTTTCTTTTTCCTCCTTGTCCGGCTCCCTTGTTGTAGCCGCCATTTCCATTCTTGGAAACCATTGAATTAGGGAGAATCATTTAAATGGAGATCACATTCCAAATTCCTTGCCTATTAAATAATCCTACTTCCTTAATCCTTCCAAAATTCCATATATTATGTACTTTAATTTAGTAGATATAATATAAGTATTTCCTATTTTGCCGCAAGAAATAATATTCTTGGATTGAGGGAATTTTCCTTCCAAACCTAAATCACCTTATGAAATAGTTTTATTTCCTTAATTCCATAGTTTATATGTATCCTGATTTAGTAATTAAAATTATATTTATTTCCATTCTTACATGAGTTAATATTCTTGGAATTATTAATGGACCCCTTTCCATTAAAACCTCTAACCGCCATTTTCCTTCTGAAGCTCATGAAATATTCCTTCAAGTGTTGGTTATGAATTCATTCCAAAGCTAGAGTTGTTCATTTTTATTTTGTTGTCTAAAATTAAGGAAACCCCAAGCATTTTTTTTTCCTTTAAAAAGCATAACATATATGTGTGTGTATATATACACACAATTATATGTACAATTCCTATTTTTCTTTCCCTTGCATTAAAACTACCGAAATTTTTCCCTGTTTACAGCCTCACAGCCATTTTTGCAAATTAGGAAACCCTCAATCAACTCTTATGGCAACTAACATTATTAGAGTGACCAATTACAGGAGTTAAATTACTTCCTTCCTAATCTTTACTCAACCGAATCCTATTTTTCCCTATGGCCATAGTTTTTTATTCGGTGAATATGTATAAGTATTATCGAGTCTTGTAACAAAAGGGGTGGATTACATCTCCATGTTTCCCTTTTTGAGTTTTCTTTTAATTTTATTTTTATGTTAAAAAAAAAAAGGGAATGTGATTGTACTAAAGCTGGGACGAATAGTACTGAAGCCGACGAAGCAGAAATTGGCATCCAAGGATCGTCTGATTTTTATCGATACTGAGGAGAACTAATTAGCCCAAGAATTTGACGAAATTGAAATTCCTCTGCCAATTGCTCGTGCGTAGCGTTCCACAGTCAACGGCAAAAAAAGAATTTGGCATTGTTGCTTGGGCTGGAAAAATGCTGGGCTGACCCAGATGGGTTAGTAGAGCCAGAGCCTGGCTGGGCTGGGCAAGACCAGTGCAGGCCGGCCCAAAGCAATGCCAGACTGGGCTGCACAGTGGGCTGGCACAAGTTCAAGCCACTCCTTTTAATTAAAAAAAAAAAAGGGGAGAAAGTGGCAAAGATGGGATTTGATCCCACGACCTCAAACTTGGATGTGCAACATTCTAACCACTAGTCCACTGCAAAACATGTGACTTAAAGTTGCGGCAACAAATTAATATTACAGAAGATTGAAGGTTGGTTATTTTGTTAGCCAATTAGATTTTCAATTGTAATTTTATTTTTGAGTCTAGGTTG
>JANUWF010003179.1:0-29293 GCA_026120185.1 Voacanga thouarsii
AGATAGCTTTATCCCAAGCTTCATATATTGACAAAATATCGACGAGATTTTCTATGCAAAATTCCAAGAAAGGTCAATTGCCTTTCGGACATGGAATTCGGTTATCTCGAAGCATAGTCCTAAAACTCCTAACGAAGTTGAGTATATGAAACGAGTTCCTTATGCATCAACTGTAGGAAGTCTCATGTATGCTATGCTTTGTACTCGTCCAGATATTTGTCATGCTGTTGGGATGGTTAGTAGATATCAGTCAACCCAGGACCTTAACACTGGATAGCAGTTAAGCATATATTCAAGTATCTTCACAGAACTCAAGGATATATGCTAGCTTACTCAACTCCAGAATTGATACCTATAGGTTACACTGATTCTGATTTTCAAGCTGATAGAGATCTTCGCAAGTCCACCTCAGGCTCTGTTTTCACCTTTGGTGGTGGTGCAGTTGTGTGGAGAAGTATCAGACAATCTTGTATTGCAGACTCTACAATGGAAGCTGAATATGTGGCAGCTTGTGAAGCAGCTAAAGAGGCAGTATGGTTGAAGAAGTTCTTGATAGAACTTGAAGTGGTTCCTTTTGCATCTCAAGCTATTAGTTTGTACTGTGACAACAGTGGTGCAGTGGCAAATGCAAAAGAACCACGCAGCCATCAGCGTGACAAACACATTGAACGTAAATATCACCTACTTAGGAAGATCGTTCAACGTGGAGATGTAGAAGTGTGCAAGATTTCTTCTGTTGAAAATCTTGCTGATCCTTTTACTAAAAGTTTACCTGTAACTGTTTTTGGAAGTCATATAGAAAGTATGGGTATTTCTGACATGTCCCATTTACTCTAGGACAAGTGGGAGGATTTTTGTTAGATATGCCCATCGAGTAAATACAATGTTTGTATTTTTGAAATTAAATAAAGTATGTCTTTATATATTTATATGTATGAATTTTGTATGAGCTTTGTTTGTCCACGAATTATTTAGATATTATAAATCAAGTGTTTATTTATTAAACACAGAAAGACTTGATTTATAATTTAATTCGAAATAAATTATCCATGATCTAAAATAAATTTGGGCAATTTATTTTGGAAGATCGTCTTAATTTTATTGAAGTCTATCTTTGATTTTAGTAATAAAATTAAGAATATATTTTGATATATTGGATGGACCATCAATATTTATTTGTGGAATAGACCATACAAATAAAATATTAAAAGATTTTCATACATAATACCTTAATCCTGAGCAAACAATTATTTATATTTACTAACTTGAAGTTCTTTGAGTTGCCAAAGAGTGAGATTAACTTAATAATCAATATCTCGGCATCTTGGGAATTAAAGTGAAATAAATATGAAATAATTGTTATGCAATATGGAATCCGTCACATTTAATAGGCAAGATCATTTCCTCATGAGTTCTTCTAAGGGACAGTTAAATATGAGCTCAGTAATTCAATAGTGTCTATTGAATTCATTTTGTAAGTGTGACGTGGTCACATGGTACTGTCAAATTGAAGATGAGAATTGAGGATTTGAATGAGGGGCACTGTGGTCATACCGCCTCATTCAAAGTATTACATTGATCGGACGGGGTAATTTGTTGGATCGATCAATTAATGGATATAATTATTGACTCCAGTAATTGTGATTAGACTAAGAGTGCAGTTACGTTCTTTTAGTGGAGTGGAGCGTAATTAATAAATTATTTTTATTGACAAAATAATTTATTGGAGTTTAGTCTAATTGTATCCTGTCAGGTCCATTCAGTGGCTCCTAATTATGGGATAATAATAATTTATAATTTATTAATGAAAATTGCAGGAAACCAAAAATCGTATTTTAGATGGAATAGGATAAGTGGAAATAGTTGTATCCAACTATACTTTTCTTATTCCATCAGAATTCGTATTTTGAGATAGAGTCCAATATACATATTGGGATATGACTCTATTTTCGAGAAACATCGTTGTTGTTCTCTGAGTTTTTCTCTCAATTTTTGTGTGAGTCTACCCTCAACAAAGAGAGAAACAAAATATGATTAGCAATTTTATGATCCAAGGAGATTACACTGAAGAAGACTTGGGGTTTGGAGCATTACCAGAAGGCCAAAGATTTCAAGAATCGTATTGGAGAAGACGATATCTACAAAGGTATGATCCATTTTCACGTATTCTCAAGGTTTAATCTGATTGACACATAAACATGTCGATCCTATTAACTATCACATCTCATCATTCTATTAATCAATTAAATCATTTTGAGAGCTTTTGCCTCCAAACTCTTGGTCAACCATGTTGTGCGCAATCCTTATATGTGCTGGCGGAAAGCTGGAAGGCAGCCAAGGATGGAAGTTTCTTTAGCTAAATAAATCCTATGGTTATATCTCTCTTTTAATAAGGAAAGTTGATATTCAAATTTCCCAACCAAGGCATTGCTTGGTCCCTCCTTGTTCAGTAAATCCATAGCTGTACAGTTTTCCTTCTTCTCCATGATAGCCAAAAATTACAGGAGGGAAGTAGGGAGGGGAAATCTCTCCAACTATCAGGAAAGATAGCTTTCCAATTTGTACAAACATAAGAGTATATATCACATAATTTCTTCTCCAAAATTCTAGCAATCACCATTCCTTTCTTATTCCATTATACGCACCCAAGACCAACAACTTGGGATTTTGGATCCCTTCCATCAGCAAAACTGAGACTCACAGCATCAGGAGGGTTTCGACCCTTCAATCCAACACACAAAACCTGAATTCTCCTTCAAACAAGAGAAAGTTTTTGGTCACCCTCACAAGTGAGACTCTTATACCTAATGACCAACCTTTGGTCATTCCCCTAAATCTAAATGGCACAAACACAGCTTCACTTTTGGCCTTCCCAAATCCTAGCAAGATCAAACCAGAACATTTCTTCTCTCTCGGCCTCCCTACTTTCTCGTGAGCTCTTTCCCCATCAAAGCCAAGAACACATGCTTTCCTTTAGGCCATTCGGCCTTGCTGAATAGCAATAGCATCGAAAAACAGTCGCATCTCAATCAGGCATTACTCTCGGTTCTTTTCTTCAACACAAGGTAGGTCTCTCTTCTTCTCTCTTTTTGTCTTAAGCACAGCTGAGGCCTTGTTCAATTCCATTCTCTCCCTATTAGACTCTTTGATCTATTTTGCAAGAAGAAAAGCATGCCATTCTTCCCAAGGGCTAGAAATATCGGACCTCTTGAGAGCAAGATTGGATCTAAAGATTCACTCAAGTAACTCTCAGTCCTATACTTTAATGGCCTCTATATGCCTGTATGCTATGAGTCAATTAATTTGCTGAGTTTTGATACTTTGGTTGTGAGTAGAACTAGGGATAAGAGTGATTTGGATGATGCCCGTGCTTGACTTATACGACTGCATAGCCTATATATTGCTCATGATCAAAATAGATTGTGGAGCATAGTCAGTGCTATTTCTATTTCACTTGATATTAGGAGGTATGCTTCGTTGAGTACGTTGTTTCAAAATCTATTAGCCAAAATAAGTTAATTAGTGACTGATTGTTCTATTAATTAATTGATTAAATACTCATTACTCGATTTCTTGAGATAATTATTCTTCTATAAAATGGTGTGCTAAAATTATTATCCGTTATTATTTTATCATTATATTAATCTCTAATATCAATTGTTATTGATTTATGCATTACTTAATTATTATCTACATTTATATAACTATTGCATATTAAATGTTAAACATAAAATGCTAAACATTATTTGCTATCAACTAATTGATCTAGACTCTTTATTAAATGCCTATATCTTTTACTTCTCGCCTTATATCATGAGTTCATTTAATTACTTTCTATTTACCTATTAAATATTAGTTGTTATTTTAATAAAGGTTTTGATTAAATGAATTTAGTCGATTTCTATTAACCAATATAATTGGTTAATAATTAGTATTTATTTATGAACTTATATTTAATTACCAAATTGATATTAAATAAATATTTTCTTAAATATTATTTAATGATTAATTTCTAACGGATTGTTAGCATCTTTGACATAACCCTATACATGTAGTCATAAATGAATATTATATGGATGTGCGCGCAATGATATGTTTAGATCGGGAAAATGAGTAGAAGTTTTAAACGAGGTTTCTAATTATGAATTGTAATTTCATTAGAATTGGGGTTAGAACCATAGATCTAGTTGCACTGTGAGTTAGGTTTATTAGAAGACTCCAATTTGGTATGTCCTTGCATGAAATATTTGATACTTAAACTCTGTATTGCAAGTCATTTAGAAAACGAATAGTTTCTCAATGATGTGATTGTTTGGAATGCAAGCTTAACTATTTCTCATTAAAAGCTTTTATACAAACAAAGGTTTTATTGGAAAATCACCTTTTATTTGTAAAACGATTTTACCACAAATCATTTGAAAGCCATGCTTGCATGATCAAAGTGTATTGGAAATGTTTTCATTGAGTTTGAATCTTGAATGATATAGTGAAACGTTGAGTACTCAATAAAGGTAGGCATCTGGGGCTAATCTTTGAATGGTAAGGCAAGTCCCTCAGTAGGAGACCACCTCTAAAAGATGAGCTCTATCTAGAAGAGGTGATAGTCTTAGTAGATCAGGCCGGTTTGAGTTAGCACTCCAGTCCAAGTGGGCTATTATCTGGGGTGGATATCCGGTAAGTTAGAGTAAGAGATGGAGGAGTATCTTACCTAATGGGCTGTACACCTATTACACTGTGATGCAGGGTTTCACAGTGTTTGTCATAATGCAGGGTATTATGGCAAGGCTATGATGCAAGGTTTTATAGACAAGGTTATGATATCAAGGTTTCATAATTCATTTATTCTAAGTGGTTGTGTATGATACTTATTATTGTGATATGACTTCAATATGATATACTACTTACTATGTTTATGGAAAATGTTTGACTTGTAATCAATGTTTGATTATTGATTTCAAAGTGCATTTATGAAATCTATTTCGATTTAAACAAGAACACACACAAGATTTACTGAGAATTCTTTTCTCACACAATTTCCTCTATCATATTTCAAGAGGTGCTAGACCTGAGGTGAGAAACTATTAGAGACAAGTGCTGATCAAGTTTATCTTGTTCATTTTTTTATTTGGGTTTGAGAGGTTGTTTGTTTTCTAGACGATATTTCATTTAAGTCCTGGATTGTGGATTTGTATATTTTAAATTTTTTCCCAAGACCTTATAATAAGTTTTGGATGTGATGTATTTTGAGTTGAGTTTACTACATTTTTCTGTATCACCTAGTTATAAAGACCCCTGGTCTAAGGACGGGGTGACATCCCCCACCTTATCGGATCACGGAGTAGCGGAGTTTTACAAGTGGTATTAGAACCTAGGTTTAGGCAATGCATATATATTGATAAAATTGTTTACTTAAGTTTTCAAATCTTGTACTAATCTAGTTGTTACTTGTGGATAGGATGGTAGGAAGATTAGCAATAGTTGCTAGAGACTGACTTTTCATGTGTGGACCAATGCACCACCGCCACTCGTACTCTCCACCATCCAAGTTCAAGCCTGAGCTGGAAGATCCAGAACAGGAGAGTGAAGATGAGGAGATAGAGGTAGAAGAGCCTTACCTACCTGTGTAGGAGGTAGACCTGACCTCGGATAGCGAAGACCCTGGTGAGATAAAGTTTGAGGCGCCTAAGAGTAAGTGTGAGGAATTTATGGCTCAACAGCACAAGCGAGTTAGGAAGGAAAGACTGAAAGCAGGACTTTCAATGACAGAGAGTTCAAAGAAGCTGATCGAGGCTGTGGAGAGTGCCAGTAAGGTCACTAAAGGGCCTTGGACCTTGGGATTCGTGAATAGGAAGGGCATAAATTTCTCCAAGAATACCGCGGGGTGGCTATATGAGATGGACACGGAGGAGTCAGATGAGAAGTAGGCCTATGGGACCCTTCTGAGTGCTAGGACCTTAGGGATTATAGAAACCTTTTTCTATACTTTCAATAAGTCCAACATTTGAGGTTGACATTGTTAGTTTCTCTGTGTGTGATTTTTTCCCCTTCCATGATTTGGTTAAATTAGAATAAGGATGTCTTATGACGTCTAACTACTACTGTAGAGACATGAACTCCTTTTTGTGAATACACGCTTGAGTAAATTTCCTTGCTATATCTTTTACTACATCGTGGTGGTTAATTTCTGATCTTGTTTTTAACATTTGAATACTCAAGGTAAGATACCTACCTATCTTTCGTGTAACCTTTTGATGAGTTCAATATGTCTACGACATGAAAATGGCACCAAGACATGGAACGACTATTCACGATAGAGGAGTACGTATAGTTGAGCTGACGGTACCAGGTGTAACACCCCACTACTAAGTATCTAGATAGGGCGAGATGTCGCCCCGTCCAGAGAATCAGGAGTCTTTATAATGAGGTGTAAATAATAAATAATAGGGAAAAATCCAACTAAATAAAATAACAAAATACTCTTATTACATCCGAGGGAAAATACTTATACAAATCCGAGAGATCAAGACTAACAACCATCTCTTGAAAGAAATACAAGTTAAAATAAAATAAACAAATGGCGATTATTGCTTATTTCTTTAACCTGCTCAATATAAGTACTCTCTTGAAATCATGATATAAAAGGTGTGAGATTGGCATCTAAGTAAGTCTCATGTGTGCAAGTGCAATTATAACCATTTTGTGCATGTAGGTTTATCAAAATCACAAAATCGTGTTTGCAAGTCAATTTCATCAATAACAATTATATAAAGGAGCCTTACTCAGTGAATCCAAAATAGTTCACAATAAATCATCATTTTATCATATTCATAATTCATTAGGTAGGGATTAACAAATGATCCAAACAATAATATCATAATCCATATCATGGTTACCACCATGATATCGCTCTAATGTATTCTTTCAACAATGGGTAGTGAGAGATTCTCCCACTACGTGAGATACACTTCCAATTTCTACACCCAACACTCCGATTATCCAATTCGAATCAATAATGTCCACATGGACGAAGATGCTAGCTCGAACGGCCTGACTATATAATACTGTCGCATCTCAAAATTGAGTTCATCTTCTAGAGATGGCCTCTTGCCAGAAGACTCACTCTTACTCTTCAAAACTAGTACTACTAGCTTACCCCTCTGAGTACTCAACGCTCCCCATTTAGGGGTAGAATCATTTTTTTCTTTTTCAAAAGTCTTTGATTAGCTTTATTGCAAAACGTGACTTTTCATAATAACATTTCCAAATCGTTTAGTGATAGTGTAGGAAATTGATTTTGAGTTTGAATAGTTAAAATGTGATAAACTCATTTAGAAAGTAAAACATCCACGTTTCTAACCCAAGTATCAAAACACAGTGTAACTTATCATGTTTAGTCAATGTTTCAATTCTCTTGTCAAAATATCATATTGACATCAATTCAAAATAATATTGTAAAAATTGCTTGCATACGAGTAACATTTATCAAAATGATTGTGCAGGGACTTACTTGGATAACTTGGCAGCTAGACCCAATTCAATTGATGGCCTTTACTTTCACTTATTCCTTATCTAGAGCAAATAATTCTATAATTATGATACAATCATTTCATCTTCTGTTTCATGCAACATAAATTCTCATAATCTCGCTAATCACCTAGTTCATCTATGGTATCTAGATGATTTAATTCATTAGATCACATATACAACTTCCCTTTGCCATCCTATTGATCATATCCATGCATTTATCCAAATCAATTCACCATATGGCAACTCTTATATTCAACTAGCATAAAATCATCATAAACAACCCCATAAACATTAAAAGATCTCATCTTTGCCAATCTAGAATAGATCTAAATTCATCATGACAAGATGCATCATTGTCTTATCTCATACATGCTTTGTTTATGGCTTATATTAACATATTCACTCCATAAACATTGATAAGTAAATACACTAAAGATTAAAGCCATTTAAATAAGTAAAGATAGGATCTTGATTACCTCTTAGCGATTTAAACTTAAAACACGATAATTCCTTGATGACTAGCTTGAGTTTAAGCGATGGTTGAGGAGATTGATCTGCCTAGATGCCCTTGATCGAGACTCATCAAAAAAGGAATAAAATCAGTCCCTTATAGACATGATTTAAAGGAGGGCAAAGGAAAAGAATGGAGTAAGAGATGAATAGAAGAGTTGAAGATTAATTACCTTGTAGAGAGTTTCGGTTTTAGTTTTGTTATTGGGGTAGGCTGTCCGAATTTTTGTGTAGGTTGCAGGTTGGTTGTTTTGTGAGTTTGAGGGGTTGAGAGGGTAGGAATTTCGTGGTTTGCTGGATAGGGAAGTCTAGGGTTTGGTGTTTAGATGTTTGAAAGAGTTTTACCTTGCTATGGTTGCTCGATTACAAGAGAAAAGTTGGACAGCTTTGGTCCTTCTTTGGGAGCCAAAATTGGACAGTAGTTTAGGGCTGGTTGCTACTGTATTTTGCAGCTTATGATGGTTGAAAAATTGGACAGAAAGTGGGAAGAAATCTGGTTGGTTTTCGGTCTCCAAGATGGCAAAAATAACAGAAGAAAAAGGAATCTTTGTGTAGCTGTTTTTGCTCGATAATTAGAGAGGTTTTTGTTGAGGTTTTTGGCAAAAAAATTCGTGAAGAATAGAGCTGATTGTGGCCGAAATTCTGGAGGTATTGGAGAGGGAATTCTGATATTTTTCTACAACCAAGTCCTAATTAGTTAAGGTTTTCTTGGTTAACCCTAGCTAGGTTTTGGAGAGTTTTAGTTGAACTATATTTGCTCTATTGTGTGGCGGCAGCTTTGAGAAAATTTTCCAGAAAAATATAGGAGGAAATTAGGTTATCTACTTAAGAAATAATTTAATTAATTTTCTATATTAATTTGAGTAATTGAAATTGCTAGTAAATAATTATTTTATAAGAAAAATTCTGATTTCCTAATTCCCTTGAAGCTACCCGAAATTCTTCTTCCTTTTTCCGCAAATTTTTGAAAATTTTAATCCAAGAGATAAATACTTCATTTAAAATCTAACTTTTATCCTTTTGTTTTCTTTTTTAAAAATTATTTGAAGAAAATTAAAATATGGAGACTTATCTCCTTGAGAAATGGCGGCTACCACATCAAAATAATACATATAGATTTTCATATATTTTATCTTTTAATATATTACTTAGATATAGCTTTTAAAAATCTAGATTAGTGATATTAAAAATTCTCTAAAAGATTATGATAAGATATTGAAAATAAAAATTAAATTTATTCTCAAATATTTTATAAAATAATTCCCAAAATAAATCACACTTCTAATTTTTAGAAAATTGGTTCCAAGGTGGCAGCAACCCTAGGGAGTTTCGGCCAATGCTAAAAAAAATTAGGGAAGAAGAAAATAAAAGAAAGGAAATGATTTGAAATAGTTAGGATTTGAACTCAAGCCCATCAAGAATTAAATACCAAGCTTTATCCACTAAACCACATTAATTCTTGATAAATATTTTCCTAATAAATTTTCTTAAACTTCCTCCATCCTCTTTCTAATAAATTCTCCTCAATAAAATAAAATTCAACTAACTTAAATAACACGACCACTTCAAGAACAAATTAATTCATACAACAACAAACTGATATTGTCATGAAAATAGTTTAAATCATCAAATGTAGTATAAAATAATGTGACATGTATGACTTCTCACCACATACTAAAAGTGGTCTAATACGTGATATTACATCATCTCCCCTTTAAGAGAATTTCGTCCCGAAATTTAGGGTGTTAAACTTCTAAAGCAAATTTGGAAACTTCCTCTTCACCCAATCTTCAGTCTCCCACGTTGCATCCTGAGTACCATGATGTTCCCATAAGATCTTTACCATAGGTATCTACTTATTCCTCAACATCTTGACACTACGGTCTAAAACCTTAATTAGTTTCTCAATATAGCTCAAGTCAGGCTATATGATCAATAGATCCTCATTCAATACATGCTTCGAGTTAGGGTTGTATTTCTTCAATTAGGATACATGGAACGCATCGTGGATTCCAACCAACCCTTCTGGTAGCTCCAACCGGTATGCTACGGGTCCAATCCTTTCAATCACCAGAAAAGGTCCTAAATATCTAGTACTCAGCTTCCCCCCTTTAGGATGCTTTAGAATTCCTCTGCTAGGTGTTATCTTTAGAAAAGTCCGGTCTCCTACTTGAAGCTCCAACTCCCTTCTTCTATTGTCGGCATAACTCTTCTGTCGACTTTGAGCGGTTTTCAGTCTCTCCCTTATTACCTTCACTTTGTCGGCCATTTCCTCAATATTCACTTCGCCAAACTTGCTAATTTGACCATCCTTTGACCATTCCCAATACAACAGTACTTGACATTTCCGCCCATATAACGCTTCGTAGGGTGCCATTCCAATTAATGCCTAATGACTATTGTTGTATGTCAACTCAGAATAGAGTATACAATCTATCCACTTATCTCCAAAATCCAACACACAAGCCCTAAGCATGTCCTCCAATATCTGGATGACTCTCTTGGACTGTCTATCAGTCTGCGGATGAGTGGAAGTGCTAAGCTTTAGAGTCGTCCCCATTGACTCTTGAAACTAGGTCTAAAACCTTGAAGTGAACCTAAGATCCCGGTAGGATACGATCCTCGATGGTACACCATGCAATCTAACCACTTCCCGAATGTATGTCTTAGCCAGCTTCTTCATAGAATCCTTAACATTTATCGGGATAAAATGAGCAGTCTTGGTCAACCTATCAACCACAACCCAAATAGCATCCTTCAAAGTTTTTGACATAGGGAGTCCGATAACAAAATCCATCATCACCTCTTGTCACTTCTGCTCGGGAATAGGCAACGGTTGTAGTAATCCGGCTGCCTTCTTATGTTCTATTTTACCTTCTGACACTCAGGCAAGAAGAGACGTATTGCGCCATATCTTTTTTCATTCCTGGCCACCAGTAGGCCTTTTTCAAGTCTTGGTATATCTTCACTTCTCCTGGGTGAATAGAATACTTGCTCTTGTGAGCATACTCCATTATCTTTCTCTTCAATATGGGGTCGTTCGGTATACATAGCTGTTCTCGAAAATACATCACTCCCACTTCATCAGTCCAAAACTCCTTATTTCCTCTCTTTGCTTCCTTTGCCTTGAAGGTCTGAAACTCTTGGTTATTCGCTAAATTTCATTAATCTCTTACCTCAACTCAGGCTCCAACCTCAGGTTGCTCAAACTAATTTTTTCCTCTCCCACTTTGGCCTTTTGCCCCAAGATTTCTTGTACTATTTGAACTTCTTGCACCCTTAAGCTAGCTATCCTCACTTTCTGACTCAACGCATCAGCTACCACATTCGCCTTCCCCAGAAGGTAATTGATTGGACACTTGTATTTCTCCAAGAACTCCATCCATCTCCTCTACCTTAAGTTCAAGTCCTTTTGCGTAAATATGTACTTTAAACTCTTATGATTCGTGAAGACTTCAAATTCTGCTCCATACAAATAGTGTCACCATTTCTTTAAAGCAAATACTATTGCAGTCAACTCTAGGTCGTGCGTCGAATAGTTTACCTCGTGCGGCTTCAACTTCCTCGATGCATAGGCGATAACTTTTCTTTCCTACATCAGCACCGCCCCTAGTCCTTCATTAGAAACATCCATATACAAGGAATAGGTCTTACCTTCTTCAGGTAGGCTCAACACTGGTGCTGTTATCAACCTCCTTTTAAGCTCTTGAAAACTCTTCTTCCACCTATCATTCCAGACGTACGGTACATCCTTCCTTAGCAATCGGGTCATCGGCATCGCCAACGTAGAGAAATTTTTAATAAAATGGCAATAATATCCTGCTAATCCAAGAAAACTCCTGATCTCAGTTACACTCTCCGGTTGTTTCCAGTTTGAGATAGCCTCGACTTTCGATGGGTCCACCTTGATTCCATCTTTGGATATCACGTGACCGAGAGAAGTCACTGAATCCAACCAAAACTCACATTTACTAAACTTAGCATAGAGTTTATACTCTTTTAATTTCTCCAGTACCAACCTCAGATGCTCCGCATGCTTCTCGGGACTTTTCGAATAGATCAGAATATCGTCTATGAACACCACTACAAACTTGTCCAGTTACGATTGAAAAACCCTGTGCATAAGATCCATGAAAAAGGTGGGTGTATTAGTTATTCCAAACAGCATCACCATGGATTCATAGTGTCCATATCTAGTGTTGAATGCCATCTTGAGAATATTCTCCTCTTTAATTCGCACTTGATAATAACCTTATCGGAGATCTAACTTGGAGAAGTAACAAGAGCCTTGCAACTGATCAAACAACTCATCAATTAAGGGCAGGGGATACTTGTTCTTGATCGTGAGGTTATTCAGCCCTCTATAGTCTATGCACAACCTTAACGTCCCATCCTTCTTCTTGACAAATAACACCAGGACTCCCTATGGCGATGTACTAGGTCTTATGTACCCATGCTTAACCAGTTCTTCTAGCTGCTCCTTTAATTCTTTCAATTCCGTAGGCGCCATCCGATAAAGAGTCTGTGACACCGGTTCAGCTCCAACCTCTTCCCGATTTAGCGTGAAGACATGGGCTTTCACTTGAGGCTTTTAGCCTTCTTCTCCATTTGTCCCAACAGGTGCTCCTCTGGCTGCCTCAGCTGGCTGGGTCGCAGCTCCTTTAATTCTTTCAATTCCGCAGGCGCCATCCGATAAGGAGTCTTTGACACCGGTTCACCTCCAAGAACTAGATCGATGGTGAATTCGACTTCTCGGGAAGGTGGAAGAAAAGTAAGTTTAGCCGGAAACATGTCAGTGAAGTCCTTCACCATATCGGTGCTTTCCAAAGTACACTGATCCTTGGGCTTATTGATTAGATAAGCCAAATATTCTACACAACCCTTCTTTAGCATTTTTCGTTCTTTTTCTCTTGCTATCAAGAATTTCAGCTTCCTCACCTTCCTCCTGCTAAACTCCAATGCATTGTATATGGGTCTAACAAACTGCACTAACTTGGCCTTACAATCCTCTCTTGCCCCACGCTTTGCTAACCAGTTCATACCCAGAATCAGGTCATAGTCTTTGATGGGTAGGATTATGAGATCCGCCTTCAAAATCTCCTTTCCCACCATAATATCACACCCTTGAACTACCTTACTCGCATCTCTCTACCTTCCCAAGGGTGTACTCACTAACATAGTGTAAGGTAACTCTACCCCGTCCCAACCCAAATGGCATGTACACTTATCGTTCATGTATGAATAAGTCGATCAGGGATTTATTAAAGTAGAAATAAAGTGACCTTGCATTGAAAGCGTACCCTCAACTACCATTGAATCAGCTCCAACCTCTTCCTAATTTAGCGCGAAGACATTGGCTTTCACTTGAGGCTTTTAGCCTTCTCCTCCATTTGTCCCAACAGGTGCTCCTTTGGTTGCCCTAGTTGGCTGGGTTGCAGCTATCCCATTCTGAGTGGTCTTGGACAATTGTTCCTTAGGTGGTTTGGGTCACCACAGTTGAAACATCTTTTCATCACTCTCCATGACTAGCAATCCCTTTCGGCATGACCTCGCTTCCCGCAATTTCGACACACTAGTGCACTCGACATAGGACTTGATGGTACTGTCTTGGACTACTGCCCCTTATTTCCCCATTGCATCAACCCAGCGAGTCGCTAGTGAGTCGAGGGTCTCATCGGTGGTCGACTCGACTGGAATAGCTGGTTCATCGGCCGGTTCCTATCCTCATTTTTCGTGCATTTACTGCGGTTGTGTATGTCACCGGAGGAGATGGTGCCAGTGCCCTCCTCAAATCCTGCTTGAGACCCTTCACGAATTGACGTGTCCGCTTCTGCTTAGTATCTACCAGACACTTGCAATACTTGGACAGCTGAGTAAATCGTGCAACATACTGAGCCACGGTCATTCCTTCTTACTTGAGAGTCTGGAATTTATCCTCCCTCTTCTCCGCTATCCATCGCAGTATATACTCTGCTCGGAAAGCCTCTACGAAGTTCTCCCATGTCCAGTCATTATCTTCTCTTTCCAAGTCCTCCTGAACTCGTTGCCACCAAGCTCGAGCAAGCCCCCTCAGCCTGAATGTTGCAAACTTCACTCTCCTCTTCTCAGAGTACTGAAGAGTCGCGCAGATATCCTCCATTTGTTCAATCTACTGCTCAACCTTTTCATCTTGCTTCACTTCTCCCTAAAACGTCGGAGGTTAAAACTTCAGGAATCTTTCCAAGGCCTCATCCTCACCCCTAGGTGCTCTCCTATCTATATTATCCACTTTCTCAGTTAAGTTATGAAGAATGGCATCCATCTTATCGAAGGCCTGCTTATGGTCACTTTTTTGGACCTTCATAATGTCGACTCCTGCTTATGCTCAGAATCCCCTTCCACTTCTGGTGTGGATCGCCGTGCCTGCTCAAACTTAGGAGCCGATGACTTACTCTCTTGAGCAGCCCTACCTTGTCCTGCAGCTCTACATCTTGGTGTCATCTATTGGCATCCAATACAAGGTTCATTAGGGGAAAAGTTCATGACATGCAATAAATTGGCTCATGGATTGGAAAGAATTTGCAATTCGATGAAAAATAAATTTTGCGAATAACACTCCAAATGGTATAGAGAAATCAATAAAATCATGCTTTTATTGACTAAATCTAACTTAGTACAAAATAAGGAAGTATCCTACTAAGTACTTCTTTTACTCTTGTGAAACGAAATTCAAAATAAAAGAGTAAATGCTAAATCAAATAAATAAACGAACATCTCTTCATGAAAATAAAAGAATAATCACTAAGGGTCCAATAAACTCTAAGCTTCACTAGAGTCGCTGGAGTCCTCAGAAGTCTCAGGGGAAGATTCCACTATCCATCCTGCATTGCTGTTGTCATGATCTATGTTGCAATCTACATCGCAATCTCTTGCAAAACCAAAAGATCTATGCTTCTTCCTAAGTTGCCCCAGCATGAACTCTCTAGAGTCTCTACCCCTTAATTTAACTCTCAACTCCATATCCCTCAATTTCTCTATAGGCAGCATTAGTGCACTCTTAGGTCTCCCAAACTCCAACTCATAAGACTTACTTCCTAGCAACGTTGGGGTTCCTTCTTCTATAGATGGGGTAGCAGGTGTGTCTACTCTATCCTCATCCTCAATTATTTATGCCCCAAGCTCTCTTATTTCTCCCTCAACCCCAAGTCCTTCCAACTCATCCTCACTCTCATCCTCAAGCGGTCATTCACCTCTGATCTCCCCCTCATTATCACCCTCATACTCTGCCAATCCCTCATTCCACTCAAGTGCAAGTATCTCAGGTGCTGGATCTTTGGGTCCTTCCTCTATGCCTAAGTCTTCTATCATAGGCGGCTCACGATCGATCTTATCCTCACTGGGGATCTATCCACCCTCAGATTCCGTCTCTAACTCAGATGATGAAGAATCTGGTATAGGTATAGGGCTGGATGCTCTTCCACTCACGAGACCGCACATAAATGGCCAATCTCGGGTCACAACTGCAGATCTTCTAGTCATCCTACAAAAGAAATATAAAGAAATTAGAACCTAATCTCACTCCCTAAAGTTTAGGTACTATTCAATCAAGTCAATTGCCTAAACCTAGGCTCTGATACCACTTGTAACAGCCCACTACCTACGTACCTAGATAAGATGGGATGTCGTCCCGTCCAAAAGACTAGGGGTCTTTATAACGATGTGCAAAGAATAAATAATAGGGAAAAATCCAACTAAATAAAATAACAAAATACTATTATTATATCCGAGGGAAAATACTTATACAAATCCGAGAGATCAAGACTAACAACCATCTCTTGAAAGAAATACAAGTTAAAATAAAATAAACAAATGGCGATCATCGCTTATTTCTTCAACCTACTTAATATAAGTACTCATCTGAAATCATGATATAAAAAGTGTGAGATTGATATCTCAGTAAGTTTCGTGTGCGCAAGTGTCAATTATAACCATTTCATGCATGCAGGTTTATCAAAATCACAAAATCGTGTTTGTAAGTCAATTTTATCAATAATAGTTATACAAATGAGTCTTGCTCAGTGAATCCAAAATAGTTCACAATAAATTATCGTTTCATCATATTCATAATTTATTAGGTAGAGATTGGCAAATGATCTAAACAATAATATCATAATCCATATCATGGTTACTACAATGATAGCGTCCCAATGTATTCTTTCAACAATGGGCAGTGGGGGATCCTTCTACTAGGTAAGATACTTCTCCATCCCTGCACTCAACATTCCGGTTGTCCAATTCGAAACAATAATGTCCACATGGATTAAGATGCTAGCTCGGACGACTTGACTATGTAGTACTGTCACCTCTCCAAGTTTAGTTCATCTTCTGGAAGTGGTTTCCTGCCAGAAGACTCACTCTTGCTATTCAAAACTAGTACTCCTAGTTTACCCCCACTGAGTACTCAATGCTCCCCATTTAGGAGCAGAATCAATTTTTCCTTTTTCGAAAGTCTTTGATTAGTTTGATTGTAAATCGTGGTTTTTCGTAATAGCATTTCCAAATCGTTTAGTGATAGTGTAAGAATCAATTTTTCCTCGTTTCTAACCAAAGTATCAAAACATAGTGTAACTCATCATGTTTAGCCAACGTTTCAATCCTCTTGTCAAAACATCATATTGACATCAATTCAAAATAACATTGTAAAAATTACTTGTAAACGAGTAACATTTATCAAAATGGTAATGCAGGGACTTACTTGGATAAATCAACAGCCAGACCCAATTCAATTGACGACATTTACTTCCACTCCTTCCTTATCTAGAGCAAATAATTATATAGTTAGGATCTAATCATTCCATGTTCTATTTAATGCAACATAAATTCTCATGATTTGCTAATCACCTATTTCATCTATGGTATCTAGATGATTTAATTCATTAGATCACATATACAACTTCCCTTTACTATATCCTATTGATCATATACATGCATTTATCCAAATCAATTCACCATATAGAAACTCTTATATTCAACTAGTACAAAATCATCATAAACAGCCCCATAAATGTTAAAAGATCTTATCTTTGCCGACCTAGAATAGATCTAAATTCATCATGACAAGATGTATCATTGTCTTATCTCATACATGTTTTGTCTATGGCTTATATTAATATATTCATCATTCTAGTTCATTCATTCTTTCATACTCGACTCCATAAGCATTCATAAGTCAATACACTAAAGATTAAAGCCATTTAAATTAGTAAAGATAGGATCTTAATTACCTCTTAGCGTTCTAGACTTAAAACACGACAATTCTTTAATGACTAGCTTGAGTTCAAGTGATGGTTGAAGAAATTGATCTGCCCAGATGCCCTTCATCGAGACTTACCAAGAAAAGAATAAAATCAGTCCCTTATGGACGTGATTTAAGGGAGGGAAAAGGAAAAGAATGGGGTAAGAGATGAATAGAAGAGTTGAAGATTAATTACCTTGTAGAGAGTTTCGATTTTGGTTTTGTTCTTGGGGTAGGCTATCCGAATTTTTGTGTAGGTTGTAGGCTGGTTGTTTCGTGAGTTTGAGGGGTTGAGCGGGTAGGAATTTCGTGGTTTGCTGGATAGGGAAGTCTAGGGTTTGGTGTTTAGATGTTTGGAGAAGTTCTATCTTGTTGCTCGATTACAAGAGAAAAGTTGGACAGCTTTGTTAGGGATATATCCTAGAGTCAATTTGTATTTATACTATCGTCGTTATGTTCTATATAATAATATGATGTTTTTCTTTTTATGAATAGTGTATTTTGTTTTGTAGTCATTAAGTACGTGACTTGATAGCAAAACCTAACAGTGAATACAATGACTATTCTAAAACTGTTCCTGATCGATTATTATTATTGGAACAATAATAAATTAAGATTAGTATGTTTGTGACTTGATGGCTATGTTTTACTGGTTATGGATATTTGTGATATCAATTCAAAACATAAATAAATATTAAAGAATATTGTATTGGACATGACCTACGTGAGAGTACTTTATGGAACATGTCATAAGTACTTCCTAACCATAATGATATTAAAAGTCCTTCGACCTAAATTCATCATAGTTTCCTACTTGATAAATTCTATATTTTGACGTTGTCTAAAGTTATCTTTAACCAGATAATAAATTAGACTACTGTTGGATATAGAATAAATTAAGGAGAGGAATATGACTGATAGAGGATGTTCGCACACTACAGCGTCTGGTGATAGTTCGGGTTGCACGTACGACAGCACAATCAGAATCGAAGGATCTTGATTACGGCGAACAGAGGTAATTCTGTAAACCTTAGATCTTCTTAATTGTTTACTTAGGTCATCGAAAGAGATCTGTGGATGTTTTTCGCGTTTTGGAGCTTATGATGGCCAAAATTTTGGACAGAAAGTGGGATGAAATCTGGTTGGTTTTCGGTCTCTAAGATGGCAAAAATAAGAGAAGAAAAAGGAGTCTTTGTGTAGCTATTTTTGCTCGATAATTAGAGAGGTTTTTGTGGAGGTTTTTGGCAGAAAATTTCGTGAAGAATAGAGTTGATTGTGGCCAAAATTTTGGAGGTATTGGAGTGAAAATTCTGGTATTTTTTTTGCTACAATCAAGTCCTAATTGGTTAAGATTTTCTTGGTTAACCCTAGCTAGGTTTTGGAGAGTTTTAGTTGAACTATATTTGCTCTATTGTGTGGCCGTAGCTTTGAGGAAATTTTTCAGAAAAATATAGGAGGAAATTAGGTTATCTATTTAAGAAATAATTTAATTAATTTCCTATATTAATTTGAGTAATTTAAATAGCTATTAAATAATTATTTTATAAGAAAAATTCTGGTTTCCTAATTCCCTTGAAGCTACCCGAAATTCTTCTTCCTTTTTCCCTAAATTTTCGAAAATCTTAATCCAAGAAATAAATACTTCATTTAAAATTCAGCTTTTATCCTTTTATTTTCTTTTTTAAAAATTATTTGAAGAAAATTAAAATATAGAGACTTATCTCCTTGAGAAGTGGTGGCTACCACATTAAAACAATACATACGGATTTTCATATATTTTATCTTTTAATATATTACTTAGATATAGCTTTTAAAAATCTAGATTAGTAATATTTAAAATTCTCTAAAAGATTATGATAAGATATTAAAAATAAAAATTAAATTTATTCTCAAATATTTTATAAAAATAATTCCCAAGATAAATCACACTCCTAATTTTTAGAAAATTGGTTCTAAGGTGGCGGCTACCCTAGGGAGTTTTGGCCAAGGATAAAAAAAATTAGGGAAGAAGAAAATAAAAGAAAGGAAAGGATTTGAAATTGCTAGGATTTGAACTCATACTCATCAGGAATTAAATACCAAACTTTATCCATTAAACCATATTAATTCTTGGTAAATATTTTCTTAATAAATTTTCCTTGATTCATACTCACTTGCTCCATTCTCTTCCTAAATTTTCCTTAATAAAATAAAACTCAACTAACTCAAATAACATGACCACTTCAAGAACAAATTAATTCATGTAACAACAAACTGATATTTTCATGAAAATAGTTCAAATAATCAAATGTAGTATAAAACAATATGACATGCATTACTTTTTCCTACATACCAAAGGTGGTCTAATACGGGGTATTAGGGAGTAGGGGCTAGAAAGCCTAGGTAAAAGCCAGCATTTTTGCACTGAACCTAGAGGAGGATAGTACAGATGAGACTATAGTGGAACGTACACTCTCTATCTGAGTTAACCTTATAGGTATTATAATAGATCACGATCCCACCTACTTTGGCATTAGTGGAGTATATGCATCTCATGTAGGTTGGTTTGGGATGAAGTTAGCATACGTTCTGACAATAACTGAACTGCAGAAAAGCCAATTAAGACTGTGGGCAGCCACATTGAAGAGCTTAGGAACCAACAAATAGCTGTGGTTAAGGTTTTATGTGAATGACTTAGAACATAAGATGCAACGTGAGAGATCGAAGAGTGGATGAGGAAGAAATACCGGAAACTGCTTTAGAGGTAATACACGCAAATTTTGAACGAAATTTCTTTAAGAAGGGGAGGATGTAAAACCACACCCTAAGTCATTCTGGGTAGTATGGGATCATAAATTGCATTACTTATACACCAACATAATTTTATGATTTTATGTTCTTCGTGTATGCAGTTGATGAGTTAAGTTACCCTAATTAGCTTAAATGTGATATTTGTGAGCATGTTAGGTTGTCAGGTTAGATAGTCTTGTTTTAAGAGAAAACTTGAGGAAATAGATATTTTGGGACATTAAGATTTCGTTGTTACATTATGACATAAAGAGTGGTTGAGGGTTTGAATGATAATTCTTGCTTAGATATTCTTTGTTTTCTTTTTCCCCTTTCCTTTCTTTTCCTCCTTGGCCAGCTCCCTTGTTGTAGCCACCATTTCCATTCTTGGAAATCCTTGAATTAGGGAGAATCATTTGAATGGAGATCATATTCCAAATTTGTCGCCTATTAAATAATCCTACTTCCTTAATCCTTCCAAAATTTCATATATTATGTACTTTAATTTAGTAGATATAATATAAGTATTTCCTATTTTGCCACAAGAAATAATATTCTTGGATTGAGGGAATTTCCTTTCCAAACTTAAATCACCTTGTGAAATAGTTTTATTTCCTTAATTCCATATTTTATATGTACCTTGATTTAGTAATTAAAATTATATTTATTTCCATTCTTACATGAATTAATATTCTTGGAATTATTTATGGACCCCTTTCCATTAAAACCTCTAACTGCCACTTTCCTTATAAAGCTCATGGAATATTCCTTCAAGTGTTGGGTATGAATTTATTCCAAAATCAGAGTTGTTCATTTTTATTTTGTTGTCCGAAATTAAGGAAGCCCCAAGCATGTTTTTCCCCTTTTAAAAGCATACCGTGTGTGTGTGTGTGTACTTATTATATGTACAATTCCTATTTTCCCTTACCTTTGCATTAAAACTACCAAAAATTTTCCCTGTTTACAACCTAACAGCTATTTTTGCAAATTAGAAACGCTCAATCAACTTTTATGGCAACTAAAATTATTAGAGTGACCAATTACTAGGGTTAAATTATTTCCTTCCTAATCCTTGATCAACTGAATCCTATTTTCCCCCATGATCACCTCATCCTTCTACTAATCAATTAAATCATTTTGAGACCTTTTGCCTCCAAACTCTCGATTAGCCATATTGTACACAATCCTTATGTGTGCTGGCCGAAAGCTGGAAGGCAGCCAAGGATGAAAGTTTCTTTAGCTAAGTAAATCCTATGGTTATTTCTCTCTTTTAATAAAGAAAGCTGATATTCAAAATTTCCAACCAAGGCATTACTTGATCCCTTCTTGATCAGTAAAATCCATAGTAGTATAGTTTTCCTTCTTCTTCTCCATGTTAGCCAAAAATTAGAGGAGGGAAGTAGGGAGGGGAAATCCCTACAGCTATCAAGAAAGATAGCTTTCCAATTCTTAGTTTCTCACACATGCAAAGACATAAAAGATCGGAAGAAAAATGAGAAACCACTCCCAATATCAGCATATATGTGAATAACAGATCAAAGAAAAGGAAGAAGACTGCCTTCCAATGCACCTTTGTAAAATAAAATTTTCTTCGAGGATTCACAAGTGCGGTGCGATCCAGCAAAACGAACCAGCTCCTTTATGTTCGATCACAATCAGACACAATAGTGAGAGCCGAGTGAAGCCACGCACAAAGAAAATTTCATTCGTTCCATTCAAACCACTAGAATCTAAGAATAGGATTCTCTCTAGCAGTAATCCACACGAGGAAAGAAATCAATGGCCGCCTAACTTTGGTGTGGTGCTAGCAAGAGGTATACGAGACGGCTAGGGTTTTCTGGAGAAAAAGAAAAGAATACAGAAGAAACGGTTTCTTTATGCGTAATTTTCCGTGAAGAACACGTGCTTCTAATAAAATCGTAGCATGTATAATATATATATATATATGTATGTATGTATGTATGTATGTATGTATGTATGTATGTATGTATGTATGTATGTATGTATGTATGTATGTATGTATGTATGTATTGTTTCAGATTCCCAAATAAAAAGGAATCCTTTGATTATAATTAGAACCCATAAGATTTTATAATTATAATCTGGCTTATAAATTATAATTAATTATAATTTGATTCCAATAACTTCTTCTTCTCACAATTAAATCCCATAATGTTATCAAATAATATTTTGAGTTCTTAATCCTTTATTGTGTGTGCTCTATTAGGTTTCCTAATCTATTTGCAGCAAAATATAAATTAATCCAAACATCTTTAGAATTAATAATTTTTAATAACTAGAATTAACCCATTAATTCGAATTAGGATTGATTTATTAATTTTTGAATTAATAAATCTATATTCAGTAGATCATGAGTGGCATCTAGCAATACATAATGACCACTCAAAAGTCCAAAAAGTCAAGTAACTTGATATGAACCTTTCAATAGCAAACATCAGTGCAATAAACTCTTTTCACCATACAATATCTTATTCGATTTAGAGTACGAAATTTGTGCAAACTCTCTCCAGAATATTAATTAATTTTGGTCCGAATATATTAGTAGTTGTTCCCATAATCTATTACACATTATGTGTATCAATTAAAACTATTTTCAATACACAGTCGCCTTTCCCAAGGACTTCTTGAGTAACGATTCCTACAAGTGGCCGTGAGATATTCACTCATACTATTAGGAATGGTGAATCCTTTATTGATTCTCTCAACTCTTTTTATTTATTTCACGTTATACCCAATATCTATCCTACAGGTGGTCTTATCAGGACTCCAAAGATTGGAATCAAAGTACAACGCTTAGCAAACAAAGTACCTTGGAGACCTCAAGTCTAAGAATACTTGTACATTTGCTATGATGAGATTATATTATTGTCACTAAATAGTTATCTATGTGATTATCTCATAGTTAGGTCATCCAATATACTTGTTCTAGTAACAAGTATCTACGTTTTAACTTTGAATATCACAATATTCACGGATATGAGAATTACCGTATGATCAAATCAGGAAGTATAACACGTGCTAGACTTAACGCATTAATAATGTCCTATCCCATTAATGCTATAACTAGGGATAATTTAAGTTTAGTATAGTAGGAATCTCACATCATGATCTCTATCATGATTTTCTTAACACAGTGTTACACTTGGGACTTTATTTAACAGTTATATTCACACAAAAACAAACTAAAAGATAAAGAATGCCTTATATTATTAAATAAATGTGCAATATACAAAATACATGTGATTGCCACTAAGGCATAACACTAACACCAATCTGTACTGCCATAAGAGTATATATCACATAATTTCTTCCCCAAAAATCTAGCAATCACCATTCCTTTCCTTTTCCATTATACGCATCCAAGACCAATGGCTTGGGATTTCGGGTCCCTTCCTTCAACAAAACCGAGACTCACAACATCGGAGAGTTTCGGCCCTTCAATCCAACACACAAAACCAGAATTCTCCTTCAAACAAGAGAAAGTTTTTAGTCACCCTCACAAGTGAGACTCTCGTACCTGAATGACCAACCTTTAGTCATGCTCCTAAATCTAAACGGTACAAACACAGCTTCACTTTCGGCCTTCCAAAATCCCAACAAGATCAAACCAGAACATTGTTTCTCTCCCGGCCTCCTTACTCTCCCGTGAGCTATTTCCCTATCAAATCCAAGAACACCTACTTCCCTTTAGGCCATTCGGCCTTGCTAAATAGCAATAGCACTGAAAAAACAGCCACAACACAATTAGGCATTACTCTCGGTTCTTTTCTTCAACACAAGGTAGGTCTCTCTTCTTCTCTCTTTTTCTCTTAAGCAAGCTGAGGCCTTGTTCAGTTCCCCTCTCTTCCTATTGGACCCTTTGATCTATTTTGCACGAAGAAAACCGTGACATTCTTCCCAAGGGCTAGAAATCTTGGACCTCTTGAGAGCAAGATTGGATCTAATGCTTCAATCAAGTAACTCTTGGTCCTATGCTTTAATGGCCTCTATATGCTTGTATGCTATGAGTCAATTAATTTGTTGAGTTTTGATACTTTAGTTGAGAGTAGAACTAGAGATAAGAGTGATTTGGATGATGCTCGTGGTTGACTTATACGACTGCATAGCCTACATATTGCTCATGATCAAAGTAGATTGTGGAGCATGGCCAGTGCTATTTCACTTGATATTGGGTGGTATGCTCCGTTAAGTACGTTGTCTTCAAAATCTATTAGCCAAAATAAGTTAATTAGGGACTGGTTATTCTATTAATTAATTGATTAAATACTCATTACTCGATTTCTTAAGATAATTATTCTTCTATTAATTGGTGTACTAAAATTATTATCCGTTATTATTTTATCATTATATTAATCTCTAATATCAATTATTATTGATTCATGCATTACTTAATTATTATCTACATTTATATAACTATTGCATATTAAATGTTAAACATAAAATGCTAAACATCATTTGCTATCAACTAATTGATCTAGATTCTTTATTAAACTCCTATATCTTTTACTTGTCTGTTAATTGCTTTATATCATAAGTTCATTTAATTACTATCTATTTACCTATTAAATATTAGCTGTTATTTTAATAAGAATTTTGATTAAATGAACTTAGTTGATTTCTATTAACCAATATAATTGGTTAATAATTAGTATTTATTTATGAACTTAAATTTAATTACCAAATTGATATTAAATAAATATTTTCTTAAATATTATTTAATGATTAATTTCTAATAGTTTGTTAGCATCTTTGACATAACCCTATACATGTAGTCATAAATGAATATTATATGGATGTGCAATGATATGCTTAGATCGGGAAAGTGAGTAGAAGTTTTAAATGAGGTTTCTAATTCCAAATTGTATTTTCATTAGAATTGGGGTCAGAACCACGGATCTAGTTGCACTGTAAATTAGACTTATCAGAAGATTCCAATTCGATAAGTCCTTGCATCAAATATTTAATACTAAAACTCTAAATTGCAAGTCATTTGGAAAATGAATATTGTCTCAATGATGTGATTGTTTGGAATGCAAGCTTGACTATTTCTCATTAAAAACTTTTATACAAACAAAGGTTTTATTGGAAAATCACATTTTATTTGTAAAACGATTTTACCGCAAATAATTTGAAAACCATGCTTGCATGATCAAAGTATATTGGAAATATTTTCATTGAGTTTGGATCTTGAATGATGTAGTGAAACATTGAGTACTCAATAAGGGTACTCCTCTGAGACTAACCTTTGACTAGTAAGGCAAGTCTCTCAATAAGAAGCCACCTCTGAGAGATGAGCTCTATCTGAATGAGGTGACAGTCCTAGTAGGTCAGGCTAGTCCAAACTGATACTTTAGTCCAAGTGGGTTGTTATTCTGGGATGGACATCCAGTAAATTAGAGTAAGAGATGAATGAGTATCTTACCCAGTGGATTGTACACCCACTACACTGTGATGCAAGGTTTTACTGTGTTTGTCATGATGTAGAGTTTCATGGTAAGGCTATGATGTATGATTTCATAGTTCATTTATGTTGTGTGGTTGTGTATGATACTTATTACTATGATATAACTTCAATATGATATATCACTCACTATATTTATGAAAAATGTTTAACTTGCAATCAACGTTTGATTATTGGTTTCAAAGTGCATTCATGAAATCTATTTCGATTTAGACAAGAGCACACACAACACTTACTGAGAATTCTTTTCTTACATAATTTCTTTTATCATATTTCAAGAGGTGCTAAACCTGAGGTGGGAAACTATTAGAGACAAGTGTTGATCAAGTTTATCGTGTTCATTTATTTATTTAGGTTTGAGAGGTTTTTTGTCCTCTAGACGATATTTTATTTAAGTCTTGGTTTGTGGATTTGTATGTTTTAAATTTTTTTTCCTAAGACCCTGTAATAAGTGTTGGATGTGATGTATTTTGAGTTGAGTTTATTACATTTTTCTATTTCACCTAGATATATATAAAGACCCTCGGTCTAAAGATGGGACGATATCCCTAACCCTATCGGGTCACATATTAGCGAGGTGTTACAGATTAAGTATCATTGGATATTTTTGATGTTTTATTCTCTTTTGTTATAGTAAATACTTATTTATGATAAAAATTTTTATAATTCTTTTGCATGAAATAAAAATTTCTATTTTAACTTAACATCTAATTTTTAAAAAAATATTTAAATTTAAGCAAATTATTACTTTTATTTTATTAAAAGAAGTGATTGATAGTTTAAATTTATTAATATAATTTAAATTAAAAAGGTTATAAAACTCGAAGTGGACTTTTAAGTAGGTTTCAGGTTAAGTCAGATTTTTAAACAAGCCAGACCCGAGCCTAAAAAAAGACTTTATATAAGCTAATAGACCAAGTTTAGACCTTTAACTTACAATGCCAACTCAGGACTATTTAGTCAAAGCTTCACCTATTTTATTTCCATCCCTAGTTATTGGTAAGTTTTTTTACTGACCTTCTCAGATTGACTTTTGATCTGAGGGCCTTATTTACTTGGATTTGATCCGGGCCTCTTCTCACATCATTCATAAGAAATTTTCAAAATTATTGATATGTCCATGGTGTTTTACCTCATTCGTAGGCAATTTTTAAAAGTTTTTAATGCGATATTCTAAAAGGAACTATTATTGTGTGTTTATTTAGACTAGGTTGTTGTCCGTGCGATGCACATCGAGTAACATATTTATTTTATTTTTATTTTAAATACATTATGAAAAAAATGGTAAAAAAATATATAGATATATAATAATATTTATCGCATTAGATACCATTAAATTTTTTATAATTGTTATTATCATATATAGATGTATTAGATTGGCTGGTTTGAGTTGATTGAATTTGGTACATCAGCATTTGATCTCCAGAATAAAATGCGATAAATATTGGAATGATTATCTTCTTACTGCTAAAGGAATCATTTCATCTTGACCTTTTTCACACATTTCCCTTAATCTTCTTCCGTTCATACACAAATACTTACTCCAAGCTTCAGTTTTTAGCTGATTTTTGTCACTCTGTTTCAGCCATTTTTCCTCTTGCCTACTGCATTAGCTTAAGAGTAAAAGAATTTGATGCTTAAATCTTATTGCCTTTGTAGAATCTCTTCATGGTAATGGACTTGTTGGAAATTATAGTAAAGAGAGTGCAAAATGAGTTGCCACCGCTAGTGGAATTTGAAGGGTTTCTTGAATACAACAAGGAAATTTTTCTTCCATTAATAGAGGCCTGACTGTTTAATTTCAAAACAGTGATAAAATTCATCTCTTTCGAAGGTTAGCATTTGTTTGACCCGTATCTGCTCTCATACAACTACACTTCCTTATTGAAAAGAGTAGTGTTTTTTTTTTCATTTTCTCTCATCTCCCCACTTGACCACTTCTCTTTCTCTTCCCAGAACAAAGAACACTCAAGTTTCTATCACTAAGATTTGAAAATAATGTCAAAATCTTCAACTCGTATCTTGGTCTTAACTCTTATATGAAGACTAAAGATGAGGGAAGCCCAGCAACGAACTTTAAACAACTTAGAAATCTTCAAACTCCTGTTGTGGTAAGATATGTGAAGATTGTATATGAGGAGAGTCAAAAAAGTGTATAGCTTTTTCTTGCCTAAAGATGACAAATTTTCAACTGGAATGAAGGTCTACTGATGGGAGTTAAATTGGTTATACTTTGCTTAGTTATTTGAGGCTCTTTTGTAATACATTTTGTGAAATAACTGGTCATATTCTTAAATATTTGAGATTTTATCCTTAGAAAGGTAATTTGGTCATTACTTCAGGATTTTGGGTAAAACAAAGCAAAACCGTTGCGAAGCAGAGCAGAGGTGGCGCCGGCTGCGAGGCTGGAACCGGCGCCGACTGCACTCTGGAACGTATGCGCACAATTCGGAGAAAAATTGGCAGACGAGTGGAGAAACAGAACCAAGGCGGCGCCGGCTCCGAAGGACTAAGGCAGCAGCGCCGGCTGTGGTCTGTCCCTGAGGCGGTGCTGCGATCTTTCTACGCGTTTTTGGAAATCTGAAGAGTTTTAGCAGCTTCCAACTTCTACTTGGCCAAGAACTTTGTACCTACGAGTTTAGGCACCTCTTAAGCCTATAAATAGATGGAAAATGCAAGGGAAAATGGAAGAATTCATTAATCATCATAGAAAATCACTTAGTCCAAGGGGAATTCCTCAAAGTTCAAGGAGGGTTGTACAAGAAAGTTTTCAAAGGAAGAAGAATGAGGCTTGTTTATGAGTTCTTTCTTTTACTTTATTTTATTTTTCTTGAATAGTGATATGTTAATTATTTTATTGTAATTCGACATTGTTTTAGATATTCATGATTTCTAGAGTTATTTGATCTTTTGATTAATTGGTTATTATTCTTGGTATTCAATTACTTATGCTTATTACGAGATTAGTTAGTTGATTATATCCATTGACTTGTTGGACCAAAGGGGGTTGATGGGTGTTTTGATTTATTAGTTTCATATTCTGTTGGCAATTGACTTGCTAGACCAAAGGGGGTTGATTGTTTAAGAACTGGTAATTGAATATTAATTGATGTCTTCCGAGACCAAGGGTTTATTGATTAATTTCATGTTTTAAATTTGCCGAGACCAAGGGAATTTAATTAAGGATTGTGTTTAATGTGTCTTTTGGATGAATTAGTTGAGACGGACCAAGTGATTCTAATTTATCTAGGAGATAGTGATTTCATGGATTGACCATCAAAGTGAGTCTACCTTCATCTTTCATGGTGCCACGAGAATGATTGGTTATGATAATAGTTAAGTTCTTTAAGATCATATTTGTCTAAATAATGGATTGAGTTACATAAATCTACATCCTTGATATATACATATTTTTATTTTTATTTTATTTTTATTTGTTTTTCACTTTATCGAGTCGGTTAAACAACGAAAGAAGGGTAATTAATGTCTACTTGTTCCTTGAGGATCGACACTTGTTTTAACCCCATGCTCAGTTAATGATGAGTATGCTTGCTCATATGTGTGATTTGGGTTTAACATTTTAATTTGAACTTGATTGGGAATGTGATTAGTTTTGTATGATTTTTATACCCAAGTCTGAACACATCAAGTTTTTGGTGCCGTTGCTTGGAAAGAGTTTTAAACGAAAATTGAATAACAGTACTTGCTCGCCTAGTTCAAATTCAAGTTGGTAA
>JANUWF010003181.1:0-25950 GCA_026120185.1 Voacanga thouarsii
GGTCTTTATAACTATGTCACACAAATAAAAATTGCGGAATAAAAATAATACTTGAACTTAAAATTTATTACATCCCAAAAACAAATCTAATAAATCCATGAATACCCAAAACAAAGCTCTAATAAAAATTTATCCACTCTCATCTCCCCAAAACATTACACAAAAATAAATCATCAGAAAATCTTCCAAGCAGGCATAATCTAGCTACTCATCCCCACAGCAGGATCGACCAGAAATCATGGTAAAACGGGTGGTGAGACAAAAATCTCAGTAAGTCCGTGTGTGCTTTGGGTGTTCAGTGAAATCAGTTCGTGGATGCAAAGTATGAAATCTTTACAAAAGAATTGTTGGCAAACAATGAACATTAGTCAAAAGCAAGAGTGGTGTTTTGGCTTTTCCAAGCATACATAATCAATAAAATCAACCACTCGAAATAAATGATTTTGGGTTACCACACGTTGGGCCCCATAACCGGTCAGAATGCCGACACTTTGTGCAAACTGACAACAGGTAGGTGATCGGCCTACCGGGCAAGATACTCCTCCTTCTCTATACCCAACAACAACCGAGTGTCCATTCCAGCAAAACACAGTCACTTGACTGAAATAAAACAAACTGCTAGCTCGGACCGGCACGACCTACTGGACTGACATCTCATCTGAGAAAGACTTACCCCTCAGAGGTGGCCACCTACTGAGAGACTTACCCTAACCCTTCAAAGACTAGCCCTAGCAGTCCATCCTTATTGAGTACTCAACGTAACGTATCTCACTTGGGAAAAATGAACAAAACACAGTTCCACTTGAATATGGCAATTAAGGGTTTTTAAAATCTTTGTCAAAACCAGTTTTAGAAAGAGTTTTGAGTTTGAGTAAACCTGCCTAATAATTTTCAAATGAATCATTTATCAGAAATAAAACAGGAGTCAACCCTCAATTTCCTTTACAAAAATGAGTGTCCATGCACTCTACATTTGGCTTGTCATAATTTAACACTTTTCATCAATCAGGTTTTATGCAGGAGCTTAACTGATCCTTGTTCACAACAATAGGTCTCCAACAGCTGACCTAACCCCGCATGGCAAAAACAAACCACAATCAATCTCAAGCCACAATCCACTTCCTCAATTTTAAATTAACTCCACTCACTAATATCATGACCCTAGTGTCCTAAGCTTTAAGGCCAAACAATAAGTAAATAGGTTTATAAGCTAAAGCTAATTTGATATTTAAAATAATCACTGTTTCAGGAAATAAGTACTAATAAGTTAAAGGTTTAAATATTGCTCAGAAAATTTTAGAGTTTATTTGACGAAGAGTCTTAGGTGGTTTTTAGGAAAAATAATGATTTATTAATAATTTAGTTGTTAGAAAATAATTGATAGCCAAAATTAGTTTAAAATAAATTTAATGAGTCTTGCTTGATCAATAATAGATAAATTCTTAATGGGTTTTGATTAAAAGATAATAAATAAATTTTTAGTAATAAATATTTTACTAATTATAATTATTCCCATAAAAGGCTTTAATTGATTTCAATATTTTTAATAGTACCTATATATTTTATTTTTCTAGCGAAAAGTATTATTTACTTGACTAAAATATCCCTTATATATATAATAGTCCAAATCTACCCTTCCTAGGGTTTTTTCGAAATTACTAGCAAAATTATATTATTAAATATTTTAATCATGAAATAAAATTTCTATTGCTAACCACAATCAAGAACATATACAATCCTTTAATTCATCAAATCAACCAAATCATGCATACAAGCATGGATCTCAATTTATCAAGACATGATCTAACCCCTACTAGCATAAATATGATCATGGCTTCAAAAATCCAACATGCATATAAATCCTATTCATCAAAGGTGGCATAATTTCTAGCATACTTCATTACAAATACTTCCTATGACATGCATCAAACCTCAAATCATCATACTATCAAACAATATAATCCTTCCATGCATAAATCCCATCTCCTTCACAATCATACATATATTCATGCTTCAATCTCAACAATACATACTCAAATCCTATCACAATCCACATACTATCAACATCATCCTAGAGACATGAATCTAGAATTTAAAAGAAAGATTGAAGGGACTTACTTGGTTGAGGGATGCCTTGAAGGAGTTTAGAATGGATCTCAACTCCTAGATGCCTAAATTTGTCCAAGGAAAATGGAGGGAGCATGGCCATGGAAGAAGAAGCCATCCGGCCAAGAGAAAGAGTTTCGGCCATGAGTGAGAGAGAGAGAGAGAGAGAGAGAGAGAGAGAGAGAGAGAGATAAAGAGACCATTAGCATGTCTATTCACATATATTCTCACTAGAGATCAAGATTGGAGAAGATGAAGTTGTTAGAATAAACCTACCTTGATGGTGTTCTTGAACCTTCACAGAATTTTCTGGTTTTGATCCGAAGTAGCGAGTTGATTTGTGGAGTTTGATGTTAAGAATAGTGTGATGGACTCATGGTAGTGAGTAGGTCAAATCTGGAGATTTTAGAGAAGGTTTGATGTTGTTTGGAGGGGTATTAGGTGAAAGGAAGAAGTAGGTGTTCTTGGTGTAGTATGTGTGTTCTTGAAGGTTGAAGGAATTTGCGAGATTGTAGTTTGCAACTACCAAAATTCTGTGACAACTAGGGCTGGCTGAATTTCTGTAGGGTTTAGGAAGATGATTCTCTAATTTGGAAGGGAAAAGGAAAGGTTAGTTGTTAAAATCCTTGAAGAATATTTTTAGAAAGCAATTTTGGAAACTAAATAACCTAGAATATCTTGCTTATTGGAGAGCTTTGGAAGTCTGCCATGGCTGATTTTTTTTAGCAGAATTTCAGTGGGATTAAAGCTGAGTTAAGGAAGCTTATAGTGGCCGAAAATAGGGAGCATAATGGGGAAGAAGAAGTCTGGTTATTTGAGGGATATATTATGGAAGGTTGCTAAACTATGGTGGCTGGAAATTTGGTAATCAATCAAGCATAATTGCAGGGATTTGTTAGAGAGATTTTCGGGCAGCCATGTCTGAATTTCGTGCAGAAGCTTAAGGGGAATAATGGAGCTCAGTTACTCGAGGTTTAAGGAAGGTTTATGCAGAACAATGATGATGTTTCGGCTAGAGGAAGATTAGGAAACAAAGCTGGACAATTGGACTGCACAGAATTTCGCTAGGCTAGAATTTTTGGACAGCTTTTTCGGCTCCCATTTTCCAGCCATCTTGCAGCGAGTTTGAAGGGGAATTTCAGGGGTGTTCAAGGCTGGTTTCTAGCCTTCTTCATGGAGGAAAAACTTGGCTAAAGTGCTCAACAAAATCTGGAAGAAAACTGCTTGGTTTTGGACTCTCAAAGTTGCGATTTGTACAGGAATTTTTCTTGGTTTTGCTCCAGCTTTGAGCAGTCGGAAAATGGCTAAAGAATTCAGGTTGCAAGCTGATCCAAAAGACCATTTTTCTGGTAGCATTTGGGAGGGAATGCTAGCTAAGAAACTCGACACCTTAAAGGTACAATAAGTTGAAAATTTTCAGTTCATTCCAAGAAGGAAGATGAACTAGCTAGAGTGAATTTTCAAAAAGCTCACTAGAGGATTTTTTTCTCTTCGAATCTCCCACAACTCTTCCACATTTTCAGGCCATAAGAAGTCTTTTACTACGACATTTTGATCCTACAAGACCACAGTACTTTACTGAAATTTCTGGAAAGAAAATGACTAGAACAACTTAATCACACTAATGAGTTGAGAACTAAGGAAAAATCAAAGATTAAGGAAAAATGAATTCCTCTTAGGAAATTCGAGTAGGGCAAGGGAGTAGAATGAGGATACTCCTAACATGTCTCTCTTAGGACATCATCACTCCCCTACTCTAAGCACCTAAGGCCGAAATTATTACTTCCCAAGGAAAAATAAGATTTAACCAAGCTAAAGCTCCTATGATGGAATTTGAATCCAAGACCTCAAGAATTAATTTCCAAAGCTCTAACCACTACACCACAACAACTCTTGTTGTTATTTTCACTAGCAACTTATTTCCTATTCAATCCTCAAGCTATCTCCCTATTTTCACCTCAGGCAAAAATTACCATTTTGCCCTTCTCACTCAATATTCACCAACAAGCCTCCAAGACATTAAAACTCAAATCCAAGGCACATAAAATCAACCAAAAATATATTTAATCATGCAATAAAGTATGTTATGCATCCCAACCCCTTTACTCTAAGGTTGGTTTTGACTGAGGTTTCACACAAATTGTGAGAAACTATTAGGCAAAGACTGTAGAATTAAGTCAACACTTAAGTCATGATCCATTGCAAACTCGAGAGATCCAAGCTTCTTGATCAAGCCCAGCATCTTCAGCCCATGAGTGGCCACAGAAGATAATTCCTCTGTCTCGTACTTCCACCCTTCTGTCCAACACATCCTGGACCGCTTGCATTTCCTGCACATTCAGTCTGGGCATTCCAACTTTTCTGCTCAGGGCGTCTGCCACAACGTTGGCCTTCCCGGGTTGGTAGTTGATCGGGCAACGGTATTCTTCCAAGAACTCCATCCACCTTCGCTACCTCAAGTTCAAATCTTTCTGAGTGAATATATACTTCAAACTCTTATGGTCGGTGAACACCTCATATTCGGCTCCATACAGGTAGTGTCGCCATTTCTTGAGGGCGAACACTATAGCTGCCAGCTCCAAATCATGAGTGGGGTAGTTCACTTCATGAGGTCTTAGCTTCCAAGAAGCATAAGCAATCACGTTCAGGTCCTGCATCAACACTGCTCCCAGTCCTTCTTTCGAAGCGTCAGTATACAATACGTAAGGTTTACCTTTTCCAGTAGACTCAATACCGGTGCCGTCATCAGTCTTTTCTTCAATTCTTGGAAACTTTTCTCGCATTTTTTGCTCCACATAAATGGAACATCCTTTCTCAACAGACGGGTCATTGGTAATGCGAGTGTCGAAAATCCCTTGATAAACCTTCGGTAATATCCAGCCAATCCTAAGAAACTCCGGATCTCGGTAATATTCTCCGGCTGCTTCTAGTCTGATACCGCTTCAACCTTTGCCAGATCTACCTTGATTCCCTCCTTGCTCACCACATAGCTAAGGAATGCCACACTGTTTAGCCAGAATTCGCACTTGCTGAACTTAGCGTACAGCTTGTGCTCCCGCAATTTCTCCAATATGAGCTTCAGATGCTCCGCATACTCCTCCGAAGTCTTGGAGTAAATTAAAATGTCGTCGATGAAGACTACCACAAACTTGTCCAGATAAGGTCGGAATACCCAGTGCATCAGGTCCATGAATACTGCTGGAGCATTAGTCACCCCGAACTTGTAGTATCCATATCTAGTGTTAAAGGTTATCTTGGGAATATCATCTTTTCTTATCCGCACCTCGTAGTACCTTTGCCTCAGATCCAACTTAGAGTAGCAACTGGATCCTTACAACTGGTCGAACAACTCTTCAATCAATGGTAAGGGATACTTGTTCTTGACCGTTAAATTGTTCAAACCCCGGTAGTCAATGCATAACCTCAGAGTGCCGTCCTTCTTCTTCACAAATAGCACAGGCGCTCCCCAAGGCGACGTGCTAGGTCTGATATAACCTTGACTCACTAACTCTCCAACTGCTCCTTCAACTCTTTCAACTCTGTCGGTGCCAACCGGTACGGTGTCCGTGATACTGGTTCCACTCTCGAAACTAAGTCGATGGTGAATTTCACTTCTCGGCTAGGAGGTAGAGAATCAAGTTCTGCCGGAAACACATCGGGGAAATCCCTTACTACTTCAGTGTCCTCCAGGGTGCACTGGTCCTTCGGCTTGTTTATCATGTAAGCCAGGTACCCTTGACACCCTTGCTTCAATAATTTCCGGGCTTTAGCCCCCGCAATCAAGTACTTACATTCTCTCACCCTTTTGCCATTAACTTCCAATACATCACGACCCGGTCTGATGAACTAGACTGTCTTATTTTTACACTCTACCCTAGCCCCATGCTTGGCTAACCAGTCCATCCCCAAAATCAAGTCATAATCCTCAATGTCCAGCACTATCAAATCTCCCTCCAAACTTTCTCTCCCCACATTAATTTTACACTCCTTTACATACTGATCCGCTTGCACCATTTTCCCCAGAGGTGTGCTTACCTCTAAAATGAAAGGTGGCTCCACTCCATCCCAACCCAAATGACATGCACATAACTTATTTATATAGGAATGAGTAGAGCCAGGATCAATCAAAGCATTAACGGATCGTCCTTAAATAGAGAACGTACCTTCTACCACCGTTGCATCAACCCGAACTTCTTCTCTGTTGAGAGCGAATACATTGGCCTTCACTTGCGACCTCGGTGCTCCACTCCCGGATACTCCCGTGGGGTTAGCTCGGTTGGGCCCCGAGTTTTGAGCCTGGTTTCCTTGCCCAACGCGGTGTAATTTGGGGCAAGCGCTCCTCAGGTGGTTCGGGTCACCACAGTGATAGCACTTTCTTTCTCCACCCTTAGACCAACAATTCCTCTCGGTGTGGCCTTTCTTTCCACACTGTCTGCATGATGGGAGATTCGGGGCAGGTCCACCTGATACTGTCCAGGCTTGCTTCCCCCGGTTCTGCCATTGGTGATTGGCGGGGCGCTTGTGGGGTTGCGGTCTCGGAAAGTGACCCTACAGCTGTCTCGGTGGCTAGAAGGGCTTTGCCGCCATCTTGCTGCAATCCTCATTTTCCGTTCGTGTAGCTGCGTCTATAGCCCCCGAATAGGTCGTTGGTGGAGCAAGTGCCAATGCTCTCTGCAATTCCGGTCTCAACCCCTTGATGAATTACCTCATCCTGTTCTGTTCAATGTCCATCAGCTGCTTGCAGTATTTGGACAACTGAGTGAACTGGGCCGCGTACTGGGCTACTGACATGCTTCCCTGTCTCAGATTCTGGAATTCGTCCTCTCGCTTCTCCACAATCCACTATGGGATGTATTTAGCCCTGAAGGCTTCAACGAAGTTGGACCACGTCCATTCCTGCTCGTCCACCTCCCAGTCGTCTTGGACCCGCTGCCACCATGCCCGAGCTGGTCCTCTCAATCGAAAAGCTGCAAACTTAACCATCTGCTCCTCGGTGTACTGGAGCGTCACGAATATGTCCTCCAACTGCTCAACCTACTGCTCTACCTTCTAATCTTGTTCTGCTTCGCCCAGGAAGACGGGCGGCTGAAACTTCAAGAACCTCTCTAAGGCCTCATCCTCGCTATCCGAACTTATATCAATCACTGAAATTGGGGGTGGCTCAATGATCTGGACCTCGTCATCACTGTTATCCTCCATAGGGTTAATCTCATCATCACTGTTATCCTCCATAGGGGTAAGGTCATCATCACTGTTATCCTCCATGGGGATAACTGGCTGAGGGGCAGGCTGGGGAACTGGAAGGTCCTCCGGGTCTAGAAAGATAGGCGGGTGCCATTGCTGCCCTTTCCTCGCAGTCCTAGTAAAATATGCATCTTACACTTGTTTTTTATTAAAACCTGGAAAAGGGAAGGAGGAGGTTTCCCCAGTAGGGCCATCCACTTATACATTCGACGTATTAAAGGGCCCAGCAAATCTTCGATCAGATGATCAAGGACAAACAGATCCATTTACCTCTCGCACACAAAGTCTAAAGTCCAGAGGAGATGAAAGGCAACAAATACTATAATTGGCATAATTCATTTTCTCATAATACCAAAAATTGTGTGGTTTAGGAACATAATTCAGAAGGCATTGCAAGAAAGAAGTGTGAGATTTGCTGACAAACATAAAGAAGCTCTAGTCGATACAAATCCATTTCCCAGCAGTCGATGCAAGTATGGTATAGACGTATAAAGAGGATGCGGAGCATGAACCAGGAAATCCTTCCATCAAGGAGTAGTAAAAAGTCTTGGAAAGGGAAAGAATAACGTTCCGAAGGTTGGACAATCAACCGTCAGTTTTCACCCGGCTTATTGCTTCAACCATCGCAGCTCATTTCCATAGGAAAGATAAGAGGTTTACAATATATGTACCTCATAAGGAGCTAATCTTCCTGGGGTCTCACCCCTATCTTACAAAAACTCATAAATGGCAGGAGCAAAGGAAATAGGCTCAGTAGACGCCTAAGAGATGGCTAGATAAGCAGGCATGTACTTCCCCGAGTCAAAATATGCTTAGCATTCTCCCATCACAATTCTGAGCAAGGGCTGAACAAGAAGTAGTGGAGCAAGACTACTATACAACGAAAGAAGCTGCCATTGAGCTCATTGAATTCAAGGTGCCATCAAAAGGTATGTTCTTCCTAATCCCAATGGCAGAGGATACCAATCACCTCAAGCCATTGTACATTAAGGCACATATCAACAGAAGACCTTTCTCTCAGGTTTTCATCGATAGAAGAGCTATGCTGAACATAATGCCATTGGTAATATTAAGGAATTTGGGTAAGGATAAACACGATTTATCTCCTATAGACATCCAAATGCTTAATTTCACTAGGGACACAGCCAACGCAGAAGGGGTCATCCCTTTCGAGGTGGTAGTTGGATCTAAGTCAGTAAGACTGTTTTCTTTGTGATCATGGCAAAGCTCCACCAAATGATGACCCCTTCGAGGTGCTAGGTAGGGATTGGATCCATTTGAACCATTGTGTTCCATCAACGCTCCACCAAATGATGCTGATTTGGGATGGAGGGCAAGTAGAAAAGGTACCAACCGATCTCAACCCATTCTCAGCAAAAGTGCACTTCATCGAGACTATGTTTTACCACTCAACCTTTGATCTGAGCCAGTATGCCAAGCTCACCATAGCTCACAATCAAATTACAATGAAAGGATTGGAAGGTAGACATATGAAAATAGAGGACCCTAATGTTTGTCATGCACCCGATTTTATTACTCAGGATTCGCTAACGGAGGTAGATATCGGGGAACCTAGAGAAAACAAAATTACAAAGGTAAGCTTATGCTTATATTTTAGTCAATGGATTGCTTTAACAGCTTTAATTCACAGGTACAAAGATTATTTTGCATGGGATTACCATAAAAATGCCAGGATTGGACAGAGGCATTGTGAAGCATTGCTTACCGATTAAGGAAGGTTTCAAGCCCCATAAGCAGCCTCCCTGGCATTTTAATCCCACAGTCCTACCTAGGATCAAAGAGGAAATTAAGAGGTAACTTTGGTGTGGTTTCATCCATACCTATCGGTATGCATATTGGGTGTCTAATATTGTGCACGTTATCAAGAAAAATGGCCAGCGTAGGTTTGTGTTGACTTTAGAAATTTGAATTTAGCCACACCAAAGGATGAATAAACCATGCTGATGGACGATATGTTGGTAGACTCAGCAGCAGGAAACCAATTTTTAAGCTTTATGGATGGATACTCTGGTTACAATTAGATTTTTATAGTCAAAGAGGATACACGGAAGATAGCTTTTTGATGTCCATGTTCTATTGGTTTATTTGAATGGCTAGTTTTGCCATTTGGTTTGAAGAATGCTGAAGCTACTTTTCAGAGAGCTATGAACCTCATTTTCCATGATCTCATCGATAAGACCATGGAAGTTTATATTGATGATTTAGTGGTTAAGTCACCTACTTTCTCACAACATCTAAGTTGGTTGGAACAAGCCTTTCTCCGAATGCGCAAATACCGGATAAAAATCCACCCCACCAAATGTGCTTTTAGAGTTACAGCTGGAAATTTCCTCGGATTCCTAGTGCACCAAAAAGGAATCGAAGTGGACCAGAACAAAGTAAGGGATATTCTACAGGCAAGGCCACCGCAGTCCAAAAAGGAGCTCCAAAGTTTCTTATGGAAGATTAATTTCTTGCGACGCTGTCTAGCAAATGCTATAGGAAAGCAAAAGGCATTCTCTTCTTTACTCTATTTAAAGTCGTCTCTAGAATTCATCTGGCAGCCAGAGCACCAAACGGCCTTCGATCATATTAAGACGGTTTTGTCACAACCACTAATTTTGATGCCGCCATGTGATAAGGTACCCTTAAAATTATACATTTCAGCTGCTCAAGAGCCTATTGGCTGCCTGCTAGCTCAGGACGATGCAAAAGGGATTGAAAGAACAGTATATTACCTCAATCAAAACCTAACGAAAATTTAAAATTTTAGCCGTAATAAATATTTCCGATAGGTTCTGTGCAATTTTATTGCGATTGTGTTAGATTATATTACAAAATATATCCAATTGACTTTAAATTTTGTCATAATAAATTCTAAGAAATTCTAACAAATTTAACCGTTGGATCATTTATTTGAAACTTGTATCTTTTTAAATGCGTTGGGTTTTGTGCATTATTATATAAACTAAACAACATTATGTGTTAAAATATATCTAATTAATTTACAATTTTGCCTAAATATTTTTCTTTAACAAATTTAACAGTTAGATTGTTAATATGATACGTGCATCTTTGTGAACACATTATATTTTGGGCTTTTTTACAAATATTATGCAAGATGCTATAGCAAATTTTATCTTGTTACCTGAAAATTCTGTCATATTATGTTTTCTTTTTTGGCAATTTTAGCTAATATAACTATTGGATCATTAATTTGAAATGCGTATCTTCGTAAATTATTGTTTACAACATGATCCTAAATTTTTTAAATAGGTCCTTAATTTTTTGAATATTACAATTTGACTCGTAAAAATTTTACAAATTGGTCCCTAAATACTTGAATATTTATATTATGACCTCAAAAAATTTTGTAAATAAGTCCCTAATTTTTTATTATTTACAATACGACCCTTTAAAAATTTTACAAATTGATCGCTAAATATTAGAATATTTACAATCTAATCCCAAAAAATTTTGCAAGGTTGCAAATAAATGCATATGCATATATGTATATGTATATATATTTGTGTATAGACATACTTATATATACATTTATGTATTTAATATATGTATTTGTATATATACTTGTTTATTTATGTATATATATTTACATATATAAAGAGTTAAATTAACAAATTGTCCACTTGTTTTTTATTCAACGACTCACTGATGTAAAATCAAACAAATTTTCAATTCGGTTAAATTTTATTAAAATAAATAAAATAAATTCAAGGATGTTAGAGAAATTAATATCTTGAAACACAAAAACCCTTGACTTTTTGTTCACGGGCATGCTGCAAGGTAATGCAACAAGCACTGTTGCTTGAGCATGACTACTGGAACTTCTTGTTCCTGTAAAATGCAATGCTTATCGCATGCCCATATGCCTAGCCATTCATCCCTTGTTTGCACTCCTCCAAACTTGTTCTCCCTGATCTCCAATGCATTGCAATGAGTTTTCTTAGCCGTCCACATAAGTCGTTGAATATTTTAAGCTCCCTTTTGGCATTCTGTCACCATCCTATTCTTTACAAACCTCTTTGCTCTTGGCTTGTTCATTTTGTTGGGTTGAAATCGTCCAGGAACCCTCTTGAATATTAATCTCACCCAAGGAGCAACGAGTTACGATTCGGTCTTCCTTTTACCTTCTTGGAATTGACTTTCATGCCTAGGATGATCCACATAAGAATTTATTTGATAAATTTACTATTGCTTTTTTTTTTCTGGTTTGGCTAAAAAGCCATTGCCATTTTATTTATGTAAAATATCCGTGCAAGAGAAAACCGATCATCTTGACATAGAATGTCTTACACGCAAGGAAGGAATATGCCATCTATCTAGATTTCATAAACCTCTCGCTTCACAAGAATGTGAAGAAATGGAATCAAATGTTGTACATCCATGAGAAGAACAAGCAAAGTTGGCTAAGCTGTTAGAATTTTATTTCATGCACTAAATATAAGATTAAAAAGATACGAGAGAAAACTTCATTGAAAGAGAGCAATATGCCATTAGGCGTCATGACTAATTTGTGATTTAAATATGCCATTAGGCGTCATGACTAATTTGTGATTCAAAACAATAGCCCAGTTTTGAATTTATCTTCAAATGTTGGTGTAGAAAATTCAAACTCTGCCATGAATCACCTAAACTTGATTCTCATGTTGTACTCAATCGTTTATGCAAAAAGAATTCACATAAAGGGATGTGCTCAACGATGGATTGAAGATATAATTCTATCTCATAGTTGTGTCTGAATTTGGAGGACGATCCAGATGATGCTCATAATTTGAGGATTTTATCAAAAGTCATTCCCCAAAAGGTAGAAGGCTTTATTGATTCCCACGAATGGCAGGCCCAATAGACAAAAAGCCCGTGGTTTTCACAGGTATTTTTCAATTTTTTTTTTGAAAAGTAGCATCTGTTTGTGTATTTAATTCATTTTTATTAACTAAATTGAGGCCCCAATTTAGTGCTTTTGATTAGAAAAATAGGGGGACATTGCTCTAGCAGGAGGAAAAATAGCTCTTGGAATATCTCTAGCTACCCTATTTGAAATCTAATAGCTTTTATATATGCAAGGTTTGAAATCTAGTTGTTTTTAAATGTGCAAGGTTTTCAAACCCAATAGTTTTTAAATATGCAAAGTTGAAATATTTCTAGCTAACTCTATAATTTTTGCCGCAGGGAAATAAACAAGAGCTAAATAAATGGCCATAAAGTTTCTTTGGAATTCATTTAGCGGCAAAAGTTTTCGATTTTGTACCATTAATTCCTCATTATTGGATGGGGTGTATGTTATTCGCCTATTTTTATTAATATTAAACCCCAGTGGTTGGCGGGGAAAAAGCTTGGATCCATAACTATTTATTAAGTGAAATAAAGTGTTTTAAAGAGCGCAAAAATACTTAAAAGAAATAAGTAACAAGTAATTTCAAAGTGCCCTTTGTGGCTTCTCTACTTGCAATAGTACGTTTAGGGACAATCCATTTATTCCATTTGACTTTCATGGTGCACGCCACAAAAACAATATAAGCTCTGATTCTAAATGGGATTATCTTAGTGTGTTTCTACATTTGCCAAGCCTAAAATGGCTCTGAATTTTTCATCGTAGTATTTTTCTAAATCACACATTTCCCTTAGCAAGCGCAAGGCCATAAAAGAAAAAATGGTCAAATGTAATTGAAATTCATCATTTTCTAAATTCATGCTTATGGAGATAATGCTTTTGATTCATCACCACACTATAAATTAGATATCATGCTCTTTTCATCTCAAACGGTGAAGAACAACAAGACAAAATGAAGGGAGTACAAATTAAGACTTCACTAATCTTTTTTCTTTCTTTGATTCTCCTCTCAGGTATGTTTGTCTTCAACTACACTGTGATTTTCTAATTTTAGTTAACGACTTATTCATTTCCTTTTTGAGTAATTCTTATGCAATATATTTCCAGTGCAATGTCGTCCTTTTTCTTTTTTATTTTTAAAATTTAACCTTACTATTATCACAAGACAAATAGTGCAGGGTTTCCAAATGCAGCTATTTCTTTATTTTTCAACATGAGGAAAACTTACATATTTATTATAATAAAACTGGCATCTCTTTTGGGGGTTTTATTTACAAAAAGAAAAAAAAAAGGAATCCTGCCATTAATCCAAAAATATTTTCTCACATCCAGTCCAATCTTTATTAACAAGAATAAGTCACTAATAGAATCCGCAATGAATTTTTAACCCTCACTGCCTTAGTTGAAAAAAATACAAATTTAGGTGTGGCATAATATTTGGTGACTAATTATTCTGCATGAACAGAGCTAAGTAGCACACCAAAAACAATATTCCTACGAGCATCTTATTGACTAGTTTTGTTTGGCTAATCCTCATTTTACAGGAGCTACATTTGCTGAAGAAGGCTCCAAAGTTGAAAAAGCGGCAAATCTTCCTCCGAAATGCCATGTTTATACTGATTGTATAGGCTATTGTCAAGATTGCAAGGCCAAGTCGTGTTTTTGCCTGCTGGTAGGTGTGCCGGCTGCATTTGATGGTTGAAAGTGTTGGATGCAACCAATCAATTGACCGTCACAAAAAATAATCAAAACAACAATAATGCTATTTCATTCATATTTTCGTATTTATAAATGCAATGAAAAAGGAATTTAAATTCATATACAACATTCAAATTGTTATTATTATTTCAGTGATCTATTTGGTATTTACCCCACTGTCCTTTGATTACTTTTCGAAATTGCAACTCTATTGCTATTCAAAGGCCCTGTTTCATTTGGCGGATGTATTATTACTTTCGGAAAAGTATTCCTATTTCAACAGGAAAAAAAAAATCACAAAGCTTTAAAGAAGAAGGCATATTAGATTTTCTTCAAACAACTTAATTATCTAGTTTCCGAACATTTGTGACCAAACACATGACTCTACTGCTAAAACGTTCGAAATTTTGACTCCTAGCAAATCAAAGAACCAAAAATTTATGCTCTTAATTATACTTTTTGAACTAAATCAATTAAGCTACTTTATTTTTTAGTAGACATGCAAGACAAAGAAAAGAATATCTCCATAATGACTTCAGAGGTGTGTTATTATCAATATCATTGGTTGGCAGATGCCATCAAATCTTCATATATGTTTTTGGACCTCTCTTTGTACAAAGCTTAGTCTTTGCAAGTCCATTAGTCCAATTAGATTTCCCAAGATTATCATTGCAAAATTTAGAAGCCGAACCAATAATTTAGGAAATTGATACATTGGCGACAAAACTTCTGCCATGAAAAATTTTTTTGTTGCTAAAAATACCATTGAACGAGGAGTTTTTTTTTTTTTTTTTCCTAATTTTGACCTTCAATGACAAAATATTTATTTCCTACCAAAATGTGATGGCTTTTGGTTGGAAAAAAGTGTATTTGCATGAAAAATTTATGTTTCCTCGCTAACGATGCATCATCAACAATGAAAATTCATTTCGTAACAAAATATATTAACTTTTATTACTATTAACGATACTTTTAGCAGCAAAATTCACATTAACTAGCTAATACCAATCTTTAAAATTTTAAATATTTACATTACGAACCCAAATTTTTTTAAATTGGTCTCTAAATTTTGTAATTGCAAAATGACCACAAAAAATTTGTAAATCTTACCTAAAATTTTAAAATATTTAGAATATGACTCCGAAACATTTTACAAATTGGTTTCTAAATTTTTAAATATATTCAATATGGTAGAAAAAATTACAAATCAGACTTGAAATTTTGTAAAACTATAAAATAATGCCAAAAAATTTACAAATTGACCCTCTTGTTTTAGAATATTTTAAATAAAATCTAAGAAAATTATAAATTAGTCCCTAAGTGTTTAAATACTTGTAAATATGTAAGGCTGTGGGGATTTTTCTTTAAAAAATTATGTTAGATTATGTTGAAAAATATATCTAATTACTTTCAAATTTGGTCGTAATTTTATTAGTAATTTTAATAAATCCAATGGTTGGATTGTTAATGCAATATACATACATTTGTAAATGCTTTAGTTTTTAGGTATTTTCATAGGGATTATGCTAAATTATATGGAAAAATAAATATCTATTTAGATTCAAGTTTCGCCATAACACTTTTATAACAATTTTAAGAAATCTTATGAACAAATCACTAATTTAATACACGTTTCCTTGTAAATGAGTTAGGTTTTGGGCATTTTTAAGGAGATTATGTTAGACTACATGAAAAAATATGTCCAATTTCAATCAAATTTTGTCATAGTACTTTTTATAACTTTTTAAATAAATTTAACGGCCATATCAATAATTTAATATGCGTACCTTTCTAAATGCATTAGGTTTTGGGTATTTTTATAGAGATTATACTAGATTATAAGGCAAAATATATCCGATTACCTTTAAATTTGATCATAGTAAGCTTTTTAGAAATTTAAAATTTTGGGCACAACAATTATTTCCGTTAGGTTTTGGGCATTTTTATAGAGATTATACTACATTATATGGCAAAATATATCCGATTGCCATTAAATTTGGTCATAGTAAGCTTTTTTGAAATTTAAAAATTTGTCCATCACAAATATTTCCATTAGGTTTTTGGCAATTTTATTGAGATTATACTGGATTATATAACAAAATATATCTGATTGACTTTAAATTTGGTCAAAATAAATTCATAGAAATTCTAACAAATCTAACAGTGGGATCGTTTATTTGAAACATGCATCTTTTTAAATGCGTTAGGTTTTGTGCATTTTTATATAAACTATACTGCATTATGCGTTAAAATATATCTAATTAATTTACAATTTGGTCTAAATATTTTTTTAAGAAATTTAACAATTAGATTGTCAATATGATACATGCATCTTTGTGAACACATTACATTTTGGGCTTTTTTACAGATATTATGCAAGATGATGAAAATTTAGTCATATTATGTTTTTTTTTTATTTTGTGTGGCAATCTTAACAAATATATCCAATGGATCGTTAATTTGAAATGCGTATCTTTGTAAATTATTGTTTACAACATGATCATAAAAATTTTGTAAATAAGTCCTTAATTTTTTGAATATTACAATTTGACACGTAAAAATTTTACAAATTGGTCCCTTAATATTTGAATATTTATAATATGATCCCAAAAAATTTTGTAAATTGGTCCCTAATTTTTTATTATTCACAATACAACCCTTTAAAAATTTACAATTTGATTGCTTAATATTAGAATATATAAAATATGATCCCAAAAAATTTTTCAAGGTTGTTGATAAATGCATATGAATATATGTATATGTATATGTATTTGAGTACAGATATACATTTATGTATTTATGTTTATGTATGTGTATAAATACATGTTTATTTATGAATATATATTTACATAAATAAAGAGTTAAATTAATAGATTGTGCACTTGTTTTTTATTCTGTGATTCACTGATGTAAAATCAAACAATTTTTTTTACCACATTGAAAGAGTGGTGAAATTTTATTAAATTAAATAAAATAAATTCAAGGATGTTAGAAAAATTAATATCTTGAAACATAAGGACATGCAACAAGCATTGTTGCTTGAGCATGACTACTAGAAGCTATGCTTGATCCTATAAAATGCAATGCTTATCGCATGCCCATGTGCCAAGCCATTCATCCCATGTTTGCCCTCCTGCAAACTTTTTCTCCCTAATTTCCATTGCATTGCAATGAGCATTCTTGGCCCTCCATATGAGTTCACTACAACAAACTAAGCATTTAGAGACGCTAATAAATTTATTTTGGGATGCTAATTTGTGTCGTAAACTTATTTACGCGCACTACGTTAGTTGAAAAAAAAACAAATTTAGATGTGGCATAATATTTGGTGACTATTTATTTTGCATGAAGCAGAGCTAAGAAGAACAACAAAAACAATATTCCTACAAGCACCTCATTGACTAGTTTTGTTTGGCTAATCCTCATTTTACTGGAGCTACATTTGCTGAAGAAGCTTCCAAAGTTGGAAAAGCGGCAAATCTTCCTCCCAAATGCAATGTTTATACTGATTGTATTGGCTACTGTCAAGATTGCAAGGCCAAGTCGTGTTTTTGCCTCGCCGGTAGGTGTGCCGGCTGCATTTGATGGCTGAAATGCATTACATGCGACCAATCAATTGATGGTCCCAAAAAATAATCATAACAATAATAACGCTATTTCATTCTTATTTTTGTCTAAAGAAAGGCAATGAAAAAAGAATTTAAATTCATATACAACATTCAAATTGTTATTATTATTTTGGTGATCTGTTTGGTATTTACCAAACTATCCTTTGATTACTTTTCGAATTTGCAACTCTAGTGCTATTCAAAGGCCCTGTTTCATTTGGCGGACGTATTATTACTTTCAAAAAAGTATTCCTTTTTCAAAAAAAAAAAAAAAAAGCACAGTGATTTAAAGAAGAAGACTTGTTAGATTTTTTTCAAGCAACAGAATTATCTAGTTTCCTAACATTTGTGACCGAACACATAACTCTACTGCTAAAACGTTCGAAATTTTGACTCCTAGCAAATCAGAGAACCAAAAAATTCTGCTCTTAATTATACTTTTTGATCTAAATCAATTAAGCTACTTTATTTTTTAGTAGACATGCAAGACAAAGAAAGGAAAATCACCATAATGACTTCTGAGGTGTGATATTATCAATATCATTGGTTGGCAGATGCCTTCAAATCTTCATATATGTTTTTGGACCTCTCTTTGTACAAAGTTAAGTATTTGCAAGTCTATTAGTCCAGTTAGATATCCCAAGATTATCATTGAAAAATTTAGAAGTCGGGCTCATAATTCAGGAAAATGATACAATGGCGACAAAACTTTTTCCATGAAAAATTTTTTGTCACTAAAAATGCCATTTAACAAGGAGTTTTTTTTTCTGATTATGACCTTCAGTGACAAGATTTTTTTTCCCAAATGAAAAAAGATGGATCTAGATAGGAAAAAAGTGTATTTGCGATGAAAAATTAAGTTTCCTCGCTAACGATGCATCATCAACAACGAAAATTCATTTCGTAACAAAAAATATTAACTTTTATTACTATTAACTATACTTTAAGTAACAAAATTCGTATTAAGTAGCTAATACCAGTCTTTAAAATTTTACGTATTTACATTACGATCCCAATTTTTTTTTTTAAATTGGTCTCTAAATTTTGTTGTATTGCAAAATGACCTCAAAAAATTTGAAAATCAGACCTAAAATTTTAAAATATTTAGAATATGACTCCAAAACATTTTACAAATTGGTTTCTAAATTTTTAAATATATTCAATACGGTAGCAAAATTTTACAAATCAGACTTAAAATTTTGTAAAATTATAAAATAATATCGAAAAATTTACAAATTGACCCTCTTATTTTAGAATATTTAAAATAAAATCCAACAAACTTATAAATTAGTCCCTAAGTTTTTAGATACTTGTAAATATGTAAGGTTGTGGGCATTTTTTTTTAAAAAAAATTATGTTAGAATATATAGAAAAATATATCTGATTACTTTCAAATTTGGTCGTAATTTTTTTAGTAATATTAATAAATCCAACGGTTGGATTGTTAATCCAATATATGTACATTTGTAAATACTTTAGTTTTTTGGTATTTTCATAGAGCTTACGCTAAAATATATAGAAAAATTTATATTTTTTAGATTCAAATTTCGCCATAACACTTTTTATAACAATTTTAAGAAATCTTACGGTCAAATCACTAATTTAATACGCATATCTTTGTAAATGAGTTAGGTTTTGAGCATTTTTATAGAGATTATGTGAGATTATGTGGCAAAATATATTCGATTACTTTTAAATTTGGTCATAACATGTTTTTTAGAAATTTAGAGATTTGGCCGTAACAAATAACTAAGTTAGGTTTTGAGCAGTTTTAAAGCGATTATGTATGATTTTGAGGCAAAATATATCAGATTACTTTCAAATATGGCGATAACATTTTTTTAATTAGTTTTAACAAATCAAACTGTCAGATCATTAATTTGAAACTTGTATATTTTTAAATGCATTAGGTTTTTTGCTTTTTTAAAGAGATTATCCTGGATTCTATCGCAAAATTTATCCGATTACCGGCAACATTGGTCATAATACTTTTTTAAAGTAATTTTAACAAACCTAACAGTTGGATTGTTAATTTGACTCATGTATCTATGTAAATGCATTAGGTTTTGGGCATTTTATAAGAGATTATACTAGATTACATGAAAAAATATATCCAATTTCAATCAAATTTTGTCATAGTACTTTTAATAACCTGTTAAATAAAGTTAATGGCCAGATCAATAATTTAATATGCGTATCTTTGTAAATACGTTAACTTTAGGGCATTTTTATAGAGATTATATGGCAAAATATATCCAATTACCTTAAATTTTGTCATAGTAAGCTTTATAGAAATTTAAAATTTTGGCCGTAACAAATATTTTCGATAGGTTTTGTGCAATTTTATTGAGATTGTGTTAGATTATATTACAAAATATATCCAATTGACTTTAAATTTTGTCATAATAAATTCTTAGAAATTCTAACAAATTTAACGGTTGGATCGTTTATTTGAAACTTGTATCTTTTTAATTGTGTTGGGTTTTGTGCATTATTATATAAACTAAACAGCATTATGTGTTAAAATATATCTAATTAATTTATAATTTTGTCTAAATATTTTTTTAACAAATTTAACAGTTAGATTGTTAATATGATACGTGCATCTTTGTGAACACATTATATTTTGGGCTTTTTTATAGATATTATGCAACATGATGTAGCAAATTTTATCTTATTACCTGAAAATTCTGTCATATTATGTTTTCTTTTTTTGGCAATTTTAGCTAATATAACTATTGGATCATTAATTTGAAATGCGTATCTTCGTAAATTATTGTTTACAACATGATCCTAAATTTTTTTAAATAGGTCCTTAATTTTTTGAATATTACAATTTGACTCGTAAAAATTTTACAAATTGGTCCCTAAATATTTGAATATTTCTATTATGACCTCAAAAATTTTTGTAAATAAGTCCCTAATTTTTTATTACTTACAATACGACCCTTTAAAAATTTTACAAATTGATCGCTAAATATTAGAATATTTACAATCTAATCCCAAAAAATTTTTGCAAGGTTGCAGATAAATGCATATGCATATATGTATATGTATATGTATTTGTGTATAGATATACTTATATATACATTTATGTATTTAATATATGTATTTGTATATATACTTGTTTATTTATGTATATATATTTACATATATAAAGAGTTAAATTAACAAATTGTCCACTTGTTTTTTATTCTACGACTCACTGATGTAAAATCAAACAAATTTTCGATGCGATAAAATTTTATTAAAATAAATTCTAGGATGTTAGAGAAATTAATATCTTGAAACACAAAAACCCTTGACTTTTTGTTCACGGGCATGCTGCAAGGTAATGCAACAAGCACTGTTGCTTGAGCATGACTACTGGAACATGTGCTTGTTCCTGTAAAATGCAATGCTTATCACATGCCCATATGCCTAGCCATTCATCCCTTGTTTGCACTCCTCCAAACTTGTTCTCCCTGATCTCCAATGCATTGCAATGAGTTTTCTTAGCCATCCACATGAGTCGTTGAATATTTTAAGCTCCCTTTTGGCATCATGTCACCATCCTATTCTTTACAAACCTCTTTGCTCTTGGCTTGTTCATTTGTTGGGTTGAAATCGTCCAAGAATCCTCTTGAATATTACTCTCACCCAAGGAGCAACGAGTTACAATTCGGTCTTCCTTTTACCTTCTTGGAATTCGCTTTCATGCCTAGGATGATCCACATAAAAATTTATTTGATAAATTTACTATTGGCTCTTTTTTTTTTTTTTCTAGTTTGGTTAAAAAGCCATTGCCATTTTATTTATGTAAAATATCCGTGCAAGATAAAACCGATCATCTTGGCATAGAATGTCTTACATGCAAGGAAGGAATATGCCATCTATCTAGATTTCATAAACCTCTCGCTTCACAAGAATGTGAAGAAATGGAATCAAATGTTGTACATCCATGAGAAGAACAAGCAAAGTTGGCCAAGCCGTTAGAACTTTATTTCATGCACTAAATATAAGATTAAAAAGATACGAGAGAAAACTTTATTGAAAGAGAGCAATATGCTATTAGGCGTCATGACTAATTTGTGATTTAAATATGCCATTAGGCGTCATGACTAATTTGTGATTCAAAACAATAGCCCAGTTTTGAATTTATCTTCAAATGTTGGTGTAGAAAATACAAACTCTGCCAAGAATAACCTAAACTTGATTCTCATGCTGTACTTAATCGTTTATGAAAAAAGAATTCACATAAAGGGATGCGCTCAACAATGGATTGAACATATAATTCTATCTTATAGTTGTGTGTGAATTTGGTGGACAATCCAGATGATGCTTATAAAGTGAGGATTTTATCAAAAAAACATTCCCCAAAAGGTAGAAGGCTTTTCTAATTCCCACGAATGGCAAGCCCCATAGACCACATGCCCGTTGTTTTCCAAGGTATTTTTCAATTTTGTTGAAAAGTAGCATCCGATTGTATATTTAATTCATTTTTGTTAACAAAATTGATGCCCCCTTTTAGTGCTTTTGATAAAAGAAAAAAAGAAAAGAAAAAAAGGGGGGTGGGACATTGCTCCAGTAAGAGGAAAAATAGCTCTTGGAATATCCCTCGCTACCCTATTTGAAATCCAATAGTTTTTAAATATGCAAGGTTTGAATTCTAGTTGTTTTTTAGTGTGCAAGGTTTTGAAACCCAATAATTTTTAAATATGCAAAGTTGAAATATTGCTAGCTAACTCTTGAAATTTTGCCGCAGTGAAATAATCAAGAGCTAAATAATTTGCCATAAAATTTCTTTGAAATTCATTTAGCCACAAAATTTTTGGAATTTGTACCATTAATTCCTCATCATTGGATGGGGTGTATGTTATTCACCTATATTTATTAATATTAAACCCTAGTGGTTGGTGGAGAAAAAGCATGGATCCTTACCTATTTATTAAATGAAATAAAGCGTTTAAAGAGTGCTAAAATATTTTAAAGAAATAAGTAACAAGTAATTTCAGAGAGCCCTTTATGGCTTCTCTACTTGCAATTGTGCTTTTTGGTACAAACCATTTATTCCATTTGCCTTTCTTGGTGAGTTCCACAAAAACAATATAAGCTCCGATTCTAAATGGGATTATCTTAGTGGGTTTTTGCTTTTGACAAGCATACAATGGTTTCGAATTTTTGGTCATTGTATTTTTTTATATCACACATTTCACTTAGCAAGCGCAAGGACATAAAAGAAAATATGGTCAAATGTATCCAAAATTCATTGTTATCTAAATTCATGCTTATGGAGATAATGCTTTTGATTCATCACCACATTATAAATTGGATATCATACTCTTTTATACCGCTAACCTACCTGATAACAAGGGACAATGTTCCAAATCAGTGGCTAAGGAAGTTTATAAATCTTTCGACTTTATTATTTATGTTCTTGATCATATGATTCGGACCTAACATGCAAATGATGTTGTACGGAGTATAGTTGATCCGGTTATTGCAGCAACCTAAAACACAGTGAAACCCAAAATAATGTGACAGCAACCCAGTTTTGAATTTATCTTCAAATGCTGGTGTAGAAAATTCAAACTCTGCCATGAATCACCTAAACTTGATTCTCATGCTATACTCAATCGTTTATGAAAAAAGATTTCACATAAAGGGATGCGCTCAACCTTCAGGATTATCAAGTTTTCTCTGGCCTATTTATCAACCTTGACAAAAGCTCCCATATTGTGTCAGAAAAATCTCCACAGGCTGTTATTGCTCGTCTTCACCAAATCCTTGGTTTCTCGTGGAAGCATCTCCCTTTTACTTATTTGGGTTGCCCGATGTTCAAAGGAAGAAATAAAAGGATCCACTTCCAACTAGTTCTGGGCAAACTACTTAAACGTACTTAAGGGTGGAAATTTAAATTTTTATACGATGCGGGGCGTTTGCAACTCATTGGTTTAGTACTATTCTCTATGCCTCTACATATTTTTCACACAATGGAGCCACCGCAAGTTATTCTAAAAGTGATGGAGAAGGCTTTCGCTGATTTCTTTTGGGGCTACTCTCTTTATGGGAAGAAACGGCATTAGAAATCTTGGAAATCCTTAGGTCTTCCTTGGAGTGAGAATGGATTAGGGATTTGGTTGTTATTTGATATGAGTATGTCGTTTGGCCTAGGCTTGTGGTGGAAGTTCAGGCAGGGTGGTTCTCTTTGGTCCCAATTCATGCATGCTAAGTATAATCCTAGAGGGATTCATCCTATGTTTTTATCTGCCAACTATTCTTCTTCTCGAGTCTGGAGAAGGATGCTCAGAATTAGGGCGATTGCAGAGGACAATATTGGCTTCAGCTTTGGTAATGGCTCGTCATCATTTTGGTTTGATGATTAGATGGGTTTTGGGAAACTTTGTAATCTGAACTCGGTGGTTGTCCAACTAGACCTGAGAGTCTCTCAATGCTTATCCAATGGTTTTTAAAATGTTAATCTGATCAGGCAATTGTTGGATCCGGGATGGGCGTATAAAATTATTACATTGTTGCCGCCTTTTCTTAATTCAGGTGATGATGACATGATGATTTGGAAACTCTCTGAGAGTGGGAGTTTTTCTTCCTCCTCAGCTTGGCAAGTTGTTCATCTCAAAGGCGAGCCCCATCAGGGAGCATCAGATATTGGGGATCTCAAAATCCAACCCTCCATTAAGGTGTTCTTGTGGAAATTATTCAATGGCATCCTTGCACTAGATTCGCGTCTTAAACGTTTAGGGTTTGAGCTCCCATCGTGCTGCAATCTATGCTGGGCAGCAGAGGAATCTGCTACCCATCAATTTTTTGAGTGCTTTGCGGTGATGGAATTTTGGGAACTTGCTGCTGCCCATCTCCCTAGACGTAAAATTCCAACTCGTTGGCACTCCTTTGTCGACTTCTTTAATTATTGGTGGAAAGGGACCTCTTCTGCGATAGTTATTAGCCAGCGCTTCTTTGCTATTTCATTATGGGAGATCTAGAAGTATAGGAACAAATGTAGGAATGATAATCTCCACTTTCAATGTCACAAACTTTGTCTTGACATTATGTACCTTCCTGCCTCGACCTTTGGTGCACCATCTTATGGGTCAATACAATTGTTGTGCCCAGAGCAGTTGCTGCCGATGCCCAGGGGGCATCAAGAAAGTCTGGGGTTAACTGCACAAGGCCTGGCTCCTGTAGAGCCTTTCCTAGGGAGAACCCCATCATACCCACTCATGGGGGTACAGGTGTCTTACAATTAGACGATAGCTCCTAACATGAGTGTTTGTTCCCTGTACGGAGGGCCATAGAACTACGCTACAACCATCCCTTCTATGTATCATGTCGTAGCAATAGCTTATCCGATACATGGAGCAAGATACCCAGAGATGGCCTCATTCCCAAGACGTGTTTCCATGCCAGTTACGCTAAGTCCCCCCATGTAGAATCAGCAACCAGCACCATCAGTCAATGTTAATGCAATGACGGAAGCGTTGCGTCATTAAATCAGGGATCTGCCAGTTTATTAGAAACCGTATCCCTAGTGAGTGGATTCTATGGCAGTGCTACCGTGCAAGGTTTAAGCTGCCAGAGTTCTCCACATTCTCTGGAGAGGACAACAAGTCAACCATGAAGCATATAAGGAGATGTACGGTGCAATGTGGAGAATTCAGGAATAGTGACTGGCATAAATTGCAATTATTTTCTTTGTCTTTGGCATGGGGTGGTATTCACCTGGTATGCAAATCTGATGCCCAGTTCTATGTGTTCATGGGCACATATGGAACGGATTTTCCATGAGAGTTTCTTCAAACCGGCACCTGAGGTTTCCATAACAAACCTCCTGACAATAAAGCAAAAATCATCCGAAGGTGTGGCAGAGTTCATTGAGCATTTTCGACAGATTAAGGCCAAATGCACCACTCAATTACTAGAAATAGAGTGTGCCAGAATAGGCATCAATAGAATGCATCCGCAACTCAAGGATCGTCTTATTCTCTAGGTCTTTTTTGATTTATCCCATATACTGTCTTAGGCCGTCAGAATAGAGGAAATGATTAAGGAAAAAGAGAAAAGGCGAGTTGTTAAGTTCTCCCATGGGCAGACCATGATATCAGTTGTGCACGACGTTACGGACAATGAAGATGAATAGTTGTTGTAGGTGATTGTAACACCCCACTACCTTGGCCCGCAAGGGCCGGGGATGTCGCCCCGTCCAAATGACAAGGGGTCTTTATAACTAGGTCATACAAATAAAAATTGCGGAATAAAAATAATACTTGAACTTAAAATTTATTACATCCCAAAAACAAATCCAATAAATCCATGAATAAATTCAAGAATACCCAAAACAAAGCCGTAATAAAAATTTATCCACTCTCATCTCCCCAAAACATTACACAAAAATAAATCATCAGAAAATCTTCCAAGCAGGCATAATCTAGCTACTCATCCCCACAA
>JANUWF010003182.1:0-46709 GCA_026120185.1 Voacanga thouarsii
GATATCATACTCTTTTCTTCTCGTATGGTGAAGAACAACAAGACAAAATGAAGGGCTACAAATTAAGACTTCACTAATCTTTTTTCTTCCTTTGGTTCTCCTCTCAGGTATGTTTGTCTTTAACTATGCTGCGATTTTCTAATTTTAGTTAATGACTTATTCATTTCCTCTTTGAGTAATTCTTCGTTGAAGATAAATCCAGTGCAAGGTTTTCCTTTTCCTTTTTTATTTTAAAATTTAACCTTTCTTTTGTCATAAGACAAACAGTATAAGGTTTCCAAATGTAGCTTCTTCTTTTTTTTTTTTTTTTCAACAAGTGATAAATTTCTTTATTTATTATAATAAAATTTCCATCTCATAGGGATTTAATTTTTTTTTTAAAAAGAAACATGCCATTAGTCCAAATATATTTTCTCACATTCAGTCCAATATTTATTAACTAGAATAAGTCCGCAATGGAAGCTCACGTACAAAGCCACCCTAATTTTGGCATCTGTGGCAAAGTTCCTAGTTTTTTCTTCACTATTTCATGAAACTATTCTGTAGGTCAACTCTTCTCCATAGACTCTGCAATGAATTTCTAACCCTCACCTGCCATAGTTGAAATAAAAAACACAAATTTACGTGTGGCATAATATTTGGAGGATGAATTATTACTTTCGGAAAAGTATTCCTATTTCAACCAAAAAAGCACAGTGATTTAAAGAAGAAGACTTATTAGATTTTTTTCAAGCAACATGATTCTCTAGTTTCCTAACATTTGTGACCAAACACATAACTATATTGCTAAAACTTTTGACATTTTGACTCCTTGTAGATCAGAGAACCAAAAATTTCTGCTCTTAATTATACCTTTTGAACTAAATCAATTAAGCTACTTTATTTTTTAGTAGACATGCAAGACAAAGAAAATAATAGCACCATAATGATTTATGAGGTGTGATATTATCAGTATAATTGGTTGGCAGATGCCTTCGAATCTTCATATAAGTTTTTGGACTTCTCATTGTACAAAGTTAAGTCTTTGCAAGTCCATTAGTCCAGTATGATTTCACAAGATTATCTTTACAAAATTTTGAACTCGAACTAATACTTCCGGAAAATGATACATTGGCGACAAAACTTTAGTTACGAAAAAAATTTTTAGCTAAAAATACCATTTAGCGAGGAATTTTTTTTTTTTTTTACTGATTAAGACCTTCGGTGAAAAAAAAAATTATTTCCTAACTAAAAGTGATGGCTTTATATAGGAAATAAGTGTATTAGCGAATAAAATTTAAGTTTCCTCGCTAACGATGCATCATCAACAATGAAAATTCCTTTCGGAACAAGAAAATATTACCTTTAATTACTATTAACTATACTTTTAGTAAGAAAATTCGCATTTCCAAGCTAATAGCAGTCTTTAAATTTTTAATTATTTACAACATGATCCTAAAATTTTTGTAAATTGGTCATTAAATTTTGTGTAATTGCAAAATGACCTCAAAAAGTTTGTAACTTGGACTCAAAATTTTAAAATATTTACAATATGACTCCAAAAATTTTACAAATTGGTTTGTAAGTTTTTAAATATATACAATATGGCAACAGAATTTTACAAATTGGATCTTAAATTTTTGTAAAATTATAAATTAATACCCAAAAATTTACAAATTGACCCTTATATTTTAGAATATTTAAAATATAATTCAAAAAAATTATAAATTAGTCCCTAAGTTTTTGAATACTTGTAAATATGTTATGTTGCGGGCATTTATTAATAAAAATTATGCAAGATTATGTAACAAAATATATCAAATTACTTTTAAATTTGGTTGTAAATTTTTTTAGTAATTTTAATAAATCTAGTGGTTGGATTATTAATTCGATATACGTACATTTGAAAATGCTTTAGGTTTACGCATTTTGATCGAGATTAAACTACATTACATGGAAAAATATATATCCGTTTACGTTCAAATTCCATCATAATACTTTTTATAACAATTCTAACAAATCTTACAGTCAGATCACTAAATTAATACACATATCTTTGTAAATGAGTTAGGTTTTGGACATTTTTATGGAGATTATGTCAGATTATGGGACAAAATATATTCATTTACCTTTAAATTTGGTCATAATATATATATTTTTTAGAAATTTAGAGATTTGGTCATAACAAATAGATCCGTTAGGTTTTGGGCAATTTTATAGTGATTATGCATGATTATGTGGCAAATTATATTTGATTACCTCCAAATATGACCTCTATATTTTTTTAATTAGTTTTAAGAAATCAAACAGTCAGATCAATAATTGGAAACTTGTATCTTTTTAAATGCATTAGGTTTTGGGTATTTTTAGAGAGATTATGCTAGATTTTGTGGTAAACTTTATATGATTACCAGCAAATTTGGTCATAATACTTTTTAAGTAATTTTAACATATGTAATGGTTGGATCATTAATTTATTCAAGTATCTTTGTAAATGCATTCGGTTTTGGGCAATTCTAATGAGATTATGCAAGATTACGTTGAAAAATATATCTAATTTCAATCGAATGTTGTCATAATACTTTTTAAAACAATTTAAATAAATCTAACAATTAGATCAATAATTTGATACACGTATCTTTGTAAATGCTTTCGGTTTTGGGTATTTTTATAGAGATTATACAAGATTATATGGTAAAATATATCCGATTACCTTTAAATTTGGTCATAATAAGTTTTTTAAAAATTTAAAATTTGGCCATAACACATGTTTTCGTTAGGTTTTGAGAAATTTTATAGAGATTATGCTAGATTATACGACAAAATTTACCCTATTAACTTTAAATTTGTTCATAATAAATTCTTAGAAATTTTGACAAATCTAATGGTTAGATTGTTAATTTGAAACTTGTATCTTTTTAAATGCGTTTGGTTTTGGGCACTTTTATAGAGATTATACTACATTAGGCCGTAAAATATATCTCTAATTAATTTCCAATTTGGTCTAAATATTTTTTTAACAACTTCAACAAATTGAACACTTGGATTGTTAATACGATATGTGTATCTTTGTGTGTTCACTAGATTTTGGGCATTTTTACAGATATTATGATAGATTATAGAGCAAAATATATCTAATTACCTGAAAATTCAGTCATATTATATATTTTTAAAGAATTTTTAACAAATATAATGATTGGATCATTAATTTGAAATGCGTATCTTTATGAATTCTTGTTTACAACATGATCATAAAAAATTTTACAAATAAGTCTTTAATTTTCTTAATATTACAATTTGACTAGCAAAATTTTTACAAAATTGGTCCCTAAATATTTAAATTTTTATAAAATGACCCCAAAAAATTTTGCAAATTGGTACCTAATTTTTTATTATTTATAATATGACCCCCAAAAAATTTTACAATTTGATCGCTAAATTTTAGAATATTTACAATATGATCCCAAATAATTTACAAAATAGCCAGTAATTTATATATGTGTACATATAATATATATATATATATATATATTTATATATATGTGATTAGTGTGTTGTGTATATCTATTAATCTATGTAGTTATATATATATTTTTTGTAACATACATACACACACACACATATATATATATATATATATATATATATGGTTGCAGAAAAATGCTTATGCATATATGCACATGTATATGTATATGTGTATAGATGTACACATATATACATTTATGTATTTATATATATGTATGTGTTTATATACATGTTTATTTATGTAAATATTTACATATATAAACAGTAAAATTAATAGATTGTGCACTTGTTTTTATTCTACAGCTCATAGATGTAAAATCAAACAATTTTTTTACCACACCGAAAGGTTGGTGACATTTTATTAAAATAAATAAAATAAATATTGATATGTTAGAGAAATTAATATCTTGAAACACGAAAACTCCTGAATTTTTGTACATGGGCATGCCGCACGGTCATGCAACAAGCAGTGTTGCCTGAGCATGGCAATTGGAAGCTGTGCTTGTTCCTGCAAAATGCAATGCCTATTGCATGCCCATGTACCTAGCCATTCATCCCTTGTTTTCACTCCTCCAAACTTGCTCTCCCTGATGTCCATTGCATTGCAATGAGTGCACTTGGCCTCCATATGAGTTGTTGAATATTTTAAGCTCCCTTTGGACATCCTTTCACCATCCAATTCTTTACAAACCTCTTAGCTCTTGGCTTGTTAGTTTTGTTGGATTGAAATCATCCAGGAATCCTCTTGAATATTAATCTCACCCAAGAAGTAATGAGTTGCTTTTTGGTCTTCCTTTTACCTTCTTGGAATTGGCCTTCATGGCAAGGATGATCCACATATGAATTTATTTGATAAATTTACTATTGCTTTTTTTTGTTTGGCTAAAAAGCCATAGCCATTTTTATTTATGTAAAATATCCGTGCAAGAGAAAATCTCTCATCTTGACATAGAATGTCTTACATGCAAGGAAGGAATATGCTGTCTATCTATATTACATAAACCTTTCGCTTCAGAAGAATATGAAGAAATGGAATCAAATGTTGTACATCCATGAGAAGAACAAGAAAAGTTGGCCAAGCCGTTAGAACTCTATTTCCTGCACTAAGTATAAGATTAAAAAGATATGAGACAAAACTTCACTGAAAGAGAGCAATATACCAGTAGGCGTCATGACTAAGTCGTGATTTAGATAGTATATCATTCAATTCAAAGACAAATACTTGTGAATCAGATTGAACAATAATGATGGAAACATTAAGCCTGTAACACCACTTCTATCCATGATGAACTACTAAAGCCTCAGTTTTCTACTCTATAGCATGACCAATATTTTCAGAAAAAGCAAACACAAATTAGCTAGAGGGTTTCCTAAGGATGCCTCCAATTCCAACAAGTCCTAGATTCTCTTTGGAAGCACCGTCAACGTTGAGTATTTTTCCTGGTGTAGAGGAATTCCGCCAGCAAACTGAGACGAATTTTGGGGGAGCTTAAGAGCTCCGAGTAGTTGACTGCCGAATTTGGCCACCAAAGGGTCTTACAATAGGGTGAACTACTGAAAAATCTGTAGTAAAAACAAAGATCAAATGCTGAAGTTTGAATGGAGAAAAAGATCTACCACTATAGAGGATATCATGGCAATATTTCCATGTCTCCAAAATAAAATAACAATAATAAAAAGAAAACCATGAATAATCGCTACAAGACAAGTACAAATGTGGTAAGATTTGATAAATTGATGCAAAATCAAAAGAAAAAAAATATCATAGTGCAAGGAGTTCCTTGCTTTTAGATTAAAAGGATTTGTCGGCATTGGCCTACTTAATCCTTAACACAAACTTATCAGACCGAGTTTATAGAAGGGCTTCATATGACTACGATTGAAAAAGTCTTTGAATTTGCGAGGATTTCCATGTGAGCTTTAAAATGGACGAAAACCTTTAGAGGAGCTCAAGATTTAACAGTCATACAAGTATTTTTGTCTCGTTCAAACATGTACTTGTTCTTTTTTTTTTTTGGTTGAAACCATACTGTACTCTATCATTTCAATGGTTAGCAAACCACTCAAAATCGATGTGGCAACTGTTAATCTTACACATCCTCGTGTGGTAGAGTGTGCATTGAAAATGATGGTATTAAGGCTCCGCCTAAACAAATTTAGTTGGGGAATGATTTATATAGTTTTTATCAAGTTGTTACATGTGAGGATTTGCTAAAATTTTACCCAAAATGTTGCTACTGAGAACACAAACATAAGTCATGTCGGAATCTAAGTCCAAATGATGACATGATAAGGGGCACGGCAACCAAACTACAAACAGCTTCTCCTACAAATCGTAAAAATAAGAATAGTCAACCCCTAACCTACTTGATAACAAGGAATGATTAGGGACATTGTTCCAGGTCAGTGGCAGAGGCAGTTTATAAATCTTTCGGCTGTATTATTGAAGTTCCTGGTCATATGGTTCGGACCTAACATGCTAATGATATCGTACGGAGTATAGCTGATCCGGTTATTGCAGCAACCCAAAACACAGTGAAACCCAAAATAATGTTACAGTAGCCCAATTTTGAATTTATCTTCAAATGTTGGTGTAGAAATTCTAACTCTGCCATGAATCACCTAAACTTGATTCTCTCGTTGTACTCAATCGTTTATGAAAAAAGAATTCACATAAAGTGATGCGCTCAATAATGTATTGAACATATCATTCTATCTCATAGTTGTGTGTGAATTTGGTGGAAGATCCAGATGATGCTTACAATGTGAGGATTTTATCGAAAGTTATTCCCCAAAAGGTAGAAGGCTTTTAGATTCCCACGCATGGCAGGCCTAATAGACAAAAAGCCCGCGGTTTTCACACGTATTTTTCAATTTTGTTGAAAAGTAGCATCCAATTGCATATTTCATTCATTTTTAGTAACAAAATTGTTGACCCTTTTTAGTGCCTTTAATTAAAAAAAAAGGGGGAGATTGCTCTAGCAGGAGGAAAAGTAGCAATTGGAATATTGCTAGCTACCCAATTTGACATCCAATAATTTTTAAATATGCAAGGTTTGAAATCTAGTTGGGTTTAAATGTGCAAGGTTTTGAAACCCAATAGATTTTAAATATGAAAAGTTGAAATATTTCTAGCTAGCTCTTGAATTTTTGCCACAAGGAAATAATCAAGAGCTAAATAATCTATCATAAAATTTCTTTGAAATTCATTTAGCCACAAAAGTTTACGATTTTGTACCAATAATTCTTCATTATATTGGATGGGATGTTTATTATTCACCCTTTTTTATTAATATTAAACCTTGTGGTTGGTGGGGAAAAAGCATGGATCCTTACCTATTTATCAAGTGAAATAGAGTGTTTCAAAGGGCGCCAAAATACTTAAAAGAAATAGAGCGTTTCCAGAAGCCCTTTGTCGCTTCTCTACTTGTAATAGTGCGTTTAGGGTCAAACCATTTATTCCATTTGCCTTTCTTGGTGCACTCCACAAAAATAATATAAGCTCTGATTCTAAATGGGATTATCTTAGTTGGTTTCCGCATTTGACAAGCCTAAAATGGCTCCGAAATTTTTGTCACAGTATTTTTCTAAATCGCACATTTCCCTTAGCAAGCGCAAGGCCATAAAAGAAAAAATGGTAAAATGTAACCAAAATTCATCATTATCTAAATTCATGCTTAAGGAGATAATGCATTCACCAACACACTATAAATTGGATATCATGCTCTTTTCTACTCATACGGTGAAGAACAACAAGACAAAATGAAGGGAGTTCAAATTAAGACTTCACTAATCTTTTTTCTTTCTTTAATTCTCCTCTCAGGTATGTTTGTCTTCAACTATACTGTGACTTTCTAATTTTAGTTAACGACTTATTCATTTCCTTTTTGAGTAATTCTTCATGCAAGTTATTTACAATGCAATGTTTTCCTTTTCCTTTTTTATTTTTAAATTTTAACCTTACTATTATCACAAGACAAACTGTGCAGGGTTTCCAAATGTAGCTATTTCTATATTTTTCAACACGTGGTAAACTTCCATATTTTTTATAATAAAATTGCCATCTCATTGGGGGTTCTATTTAAGAAAAAAAAAAGAAAAAGAAACCTGCCATTAGTCCAAAAATATTTTCTCACGTCCAGTCCAATCTTTATTAATTAGAATAAGTCCCTAATGGAAGCTCAAGTACAATGCCACCCTAAAATTGGCATCTGCAACAAAGTTTCTAGTTTCTTCTACACTATTTCATGAAACTATGTTGTAGGTTAACTCTTCTACATAGACTCTGCAATGAATTTTTAACCCTCACTGCCTTAGTTGAAATAAAAAAATAAATTTAGGTGTGGCATAATATTTGGTGACTAATTATTCTGCATGCAGCAGAGCTAAGAAGCACAACAAAAACAATATTCCTACAAGCACCTCATTGACTAGATTTGTTTGGCTAATCCTCATTTTACAGGAGCTACATTTGCTGAAGAAGCCTCCGAAGTTGAAAAAGCGGCAAATCTTCCTCCCAAATGCAATGTTTATACTGATTGTATAGGCTACTGTCAAGATTGCAAGGCTAAGTCGTGTTTTTGCCCGGCCGGTAGGTGTCTTGGCTGCATTTGATGGTTGAAAGCATTAGATGCAACCAATCAATTTACTGTCACAAAAAATAATCATAACAATAGTAATGCTATTTCATTCATATTTTTGTATAAATAAATGCATTGAAAAAAGAATTTAAATTCATATACTGCGTTCAAATTATTATTATTATTATTATTATTATTATTTTGTGATATGTTTGGTATTTATCCCTCTATCCTTTGATTACTTTTCAAATTATTATATTATTTTGGTGATATGTTTGGTATTTACCCCACTGTCCTTTGATTACTTTTCGAATTTGCAACTCTAGTGCTATTCAAAGGCCCTGTTTCATTTGGCAGATGTATTATTACTTTCAGAAAAGTATTCCTATTTCAAAAAAAAAAAAAAAAACACAGTTCTTTAAAGAAGAAGACTTATTAGATTTTTTTCAAGCAACATGATTATCTAGTTTCCTAACATTTGTGACCAAACACATAACTCTATTGCTAAAACGTTCAAAATTTTGACTCCTAGCAGATCTGAGAACCAAAAATTTCTGCTCTTAATTATACTTTTTGAAACTAAATCGATTAAGCTACATTATTTTTTAGTAGACATGCAAGACAAAGAAAAGAATATCACTATAATGATTTCTGAAGTGTAATATTATCAATATCATTGGTTGGCAGATGCCTTCGAATCTTCATATATGTTTTTGGACCTCTCATTCTACAAAGTTAAGTCTTTGCAAGTCCATTAGTCCAGTTATATTTCACAAGATTATCATTGTAAAATTTAGAAGCCAAACCAATACTTCAGGAAAATGATACATTGGCGACAAAATTTTAGTCATGAAAAATTTTTTCTCACTAAAAATTCCATTTAATGAGATTTTTTTTTTTTCTGATTATGACCTTCAATGACAAAATTTTTATTTCCTAACTAGAAGTAATGGCTTTAGATTGGAAATAAGTGTATTAGTATGGAAAATTTAAGTTTCCTCGCTAACGATGCATCATCAATAACGAAAATTCATTTCGTAACAAAATATATTAACTTTTATTACTATTAAATAAGCTTTTAGCAACAAACTTTGCATTTCCAAGCTACTACCAGTCTTTAAATTTTTAATTATTTACATCACGTTCCCAAAATTTTTTAAATTGGTCTCTAAATTTTGTGTAATTGCAAAATGACCTCAAAAAATATGTAAATCAGACCTAAAATTTTAAAATATTTAGAATATGACTCCAAAGCATTTTATAAATTGGTTTCTAAATTTTTAAATATATTCAATATGGTAGCAAAATTTTACAAGTCGGACTTAAAATTTTGTAAAATTAAAAAATAATACCGAAAAATTTACAAATTGATCCTCATATTTTAGAATATTTAAAATAAAATAAAAAAATTATAAATTAGCCCCTAAGTTTTTAAATACTTGTAAATATGTAAGGTTTTAGGCATTTTTTAATAAAAATTATGATAGATTATGTTGCAAAATATATCTATTTACTTTCAAATTTGGTCGTAAATTTTTTTTTAGTAATTTTAATAAATCCAGCGGTTGGATTGTTAATCCGATATACATACATTTGTAAATGCTTTACTTTTTAGGTATTTTCATAGAGATTATGCTAAATTATCTGGAAAAATATATAACTGTTTACATTCAAATTTCGCCATAATACTTGTTATAACAATTTAAACAAATCTTATGGTCAGATCACTAATTTAATACACGTATCTTTGTAAATAAGTTAAGCTTTGAGCATTTTTATAGATATTATGTGAGATTATGTGGCAAAATATGTCCGATTACCTTTAAATTTGATCATAATATGTTTTTTTAGAAATTTAGAGATTTGTTCATAACAAATAAATACATTAGGTTTTGAGAAGTTTTAAAGCGAATATGTATGCTTATGTGGCAAAATATATCAGATTATCTTCAAATATGGCAACAATATTTTTTTAAACAGTTTTAAGAAATCAAACTGTCGGATCATTAATTTGTAACTTGTATCTTTTTAAATGCGTTAGGTTTTGGGCATTTTTAAAGAGATTATTCTAGATTATGTGGAAAAATTTATCTTATTACCTGCAAATTCGGTCATAATACTTGTTTAAAGTAATTTTACCAAACCTAACAGTTGGATTGTTAATTTAATTGACGTATCTATGTAAATGCATTAGGTTTTGGTCATTTTTAATGAGATTATGCTAGATTACGTGGAAAAATATATCCAATTTCAATCAAATTTCGTTATAGTACTTTTTATAACATTTTAAATAAATTAAACATTCGATCAATTAATACGCGTATCTTTGTAAATGAGTTAGGTTTCGGACATTTTTATAGAGATTATACTAGATTATATGGTAAAATAAATCCAATTATCTTTAAATTTGGTCCTAATAAGCTTTTTAGGAATTTAGAAATTTGGCCATAACAAATATTTCCGTTAGGTTTTGGGCAATTTTATGGAGATTATGCCAGATTGTATGACAAAATATATCTGGTTAACATTAAATTTGGTCATAATAAATTCTTAAAAATTCTAACAAATTTAACAGTTAGATCGTTAATTTGAAACTTATATCTTTTTAAATGCGTTAGGTTTTGGGCATTTTTATAGAGATTATACTACGTTATGTGTTAAAATATATCTAATTAATTTACAATTTGGTCTAAATATTTTTTTAACAAATTGAACAGTTCAATTGTTAATATGATACGCGCATCTTTGTGAATACATTATATTTTGGGCATTTTTATAGATATTATACTCGATTATGTTGCAAAATATATCTTATTACCAGAAAATTCAGTCATATTATGTTTTTATTTTTTGGCAATCTTAACAAATATAACCGTTCGATCGTTAATTTGAACTGCGTATCATTGTTAATTCTTGTTTACGACATGATCATAAAATTTTTGCAAATAAGTCCTTAATTTTTCAAATTGGTCCCTAAATATTTGAATATGTATAATATAACCCCAAAAAATTTTGTATATTGGTCTCTAATTTTTTTATTATTTGCAATATGACCCTTTAAAAATTTTACAATTTGATCGCTAAATATTAGAATATTAACAATTTGATCCCAAAAAAATTTACAAATTAGTCCCTAATTTATATATGTGTACATATATATATATATATATATATATAAATTCAAATCAAACACACACACACACACACACATATTTATATCTGTGTGTGTGATTTGTGTGTTGTGAATATCTATTAATGTATGTAGTTGTATATACTTTTGTAACATATATATATATATATATATATATATATACATAAGGTTGCAGATAAATGCAAATGCATATATGTATATCTATATGTATATGTGTATAGATATACACATATATACATTCATGTAGTTATATATATGTATATGTATATATACATGTTTATTTATGTATATATATTTACATATATAAAGAGTTAAATTAACAGATTGTGCACTTGTTTTTTATTCTACGACTCACTGATGTAAAATCAAACAATTTTTTTTACCACACCGAAAGGGTGGTGAAATTTTATTAAAATAAATTAAATAAATTCAAGGATGTAAGAGAAATTAATATCTTGAAACATGAAAACCCCTGACTTTTTGTTCATGAGCATGCTGCAAGGTCATGAAACAAGCACTATTGCTTGAGCATGACTACTGGCAGCAGTGCTTGTTCCTGTAAAATGCAATGCTTATCACATGCCCATGTACCTAGCCATTTATCCCTTGTTTGCACTCCCCCAAACTTGTTCTCCCTGATCTCCATTGCATTGCAATGAGAGCTCTTGGCCCTCCATATGAGTTGTTGAATATTTTAAGCTCCCTTTGGGCATTCTTTCAGCATCCAATTCTTTACAAACTTCTTAGCTTTTGGCTTGTTAGTTTTGTTGGGTTGAAATCGCCTAGGAATCCTCTTGAATATTAATGTCACCCAAGAAGCAATGAGTTATGATTTGGTCTTCCTTTTACCTTCTTGGAAATGGCCTTCATGCTGAGGATAATCCACATCAGAATTTATTAGATAAATTTACTGTCTTTTTTTTTTTTTTTGTGCTAAAAGGCCATAGCCATTTATATTTGTTAAATATCCATGCAAGAGAAAACCTCTCATCTTGACATAGAATGTATTACATGCAAGGAAAGAGTATGCCATCTATATAGATTACATAAACTTATGGCTTCCCAAAAAAATGTTGAAATGGAATCAAATGTTGTACATCCATAAGAAGAACAAGCAAAGATGGCCAAGCAGTTAGAACTCTATTTCCATCACTAAATATAATATTGAAAAGATACGAGACAAAACTTCACTGAAAGAGAGTAGTATGCCGGTAGGCGTCATGACTAATTCATGATTTAGATAGTATATCATTCAATTGAAAGACCAATACTTGTGAATCTGGTTGAACAATAATGATGGAAATATTAAGCCTGTAACACCACTTCAATCCAAGATGAACTACTAAAGCCTCAGTTTTCTGCTCTATAGCATGACCAATATTTTCTGAAAAAGCAAACCCAAATTAGCTAGACGGTTTCCTAAGGATTCCTCCAATTCCAACAAGTCTTGGATTCCCTTTGGAATCACCGTGAACATTAAGTATTACTCCTGGTGTAGAGGAATTCAGCCCACGAACTGGGACAATTTTTGGGGGAGCTGAAGAGCTACGAGTAGTTGAGTGCCGAATCTGGATACCAGAGGGTCTTACAAGAGGGTGAACTGCTGAAAAATCTGTAGTAAAAACAAAGATCAAATGCTGAAGTTTGAATGGAGAAAAAGATCTACTACTGTATAGTATATCATTGCAATATTTCCATGTCTCCTAAATAAAATAATAATAAAAAAAACATGAATAATCCCTACAAGACAAGCGCAAATGCGGCAAGATTTGATAAATTGATGCAAAATCAAAAGAAAAAATATCATGGTGCTTGGATGTTGAATTCTCACGTTGTAGACCTACTATTGATACAATCTACAAAGAGTTCCTTGCTTTTAGATTAGAAGGATCTGTCAGCATTAGCCTAGTTGATCCTTAGCGCAAACTTATCAAATTGGGTTTATAGAAGGACTTCATAAGACTACGATTGAGAAAGTCCTAGAATTTGCTAGGATTTCCATGTGAGCTTTAAAACGGACGATCACCTTTAGACGAGCCAGAGATTTAATAGTCATAGCAGTATGGATCTCGTTTAAACATCTACCGATTCATTTTTTTTTTTTTTGGGTGAAACCATGCAATACTCCATCATTTCAATGGTTAGCAAACCACTTAAAGTCGATGTGCTGACTGTTAATCTTACACATCCTCGTGTGGCAGAGTGTGCATTGAAATTGATGGTCTTAAGTCTCTGCCTAAATGAATTTAGTTGAAAAAATGATTTATATGGTTTTTATCAAGTTGTTACATATGAGGTTTTTTTAAAATTTTACCTAAAATGTTGCTGTCGAGAACACAAACGTAAGTCATGCCAGAATCTAAGTCCAAATGATGGACATGATAAGGGGCAGGGCCACCAAACTGCAAACAGCTTCTCCTACAAACCATATAAATAAGAATAGTCAAACAACCAAAAAAGTAAGAGGAAAAGGTAGAGAGAGAAGCTCTCAGCTCCTGTGAGAGGTGTCTTATGGGTTTGGTTTTGCTTCTTCTTCTATCTTCTACAATGTATCTGCTATCCAATTACTAGTGTGGTATCTAGTTGTATTGTGTAGTAGTAATATTTATGGTTGTTCTCTAGTGGTCTTCGTCCCTCCTGACTAAGATTACAGAGGTGGAGTTCGGATTCTTTTGGGTTATGCTAAACTAGGGTTGTATTAGGCTGTTGGTTCCTGCATGAGTTCCCGCTTGTTGCTATTATTCGTTGCTCCTGTTGTTCATATTCACTATTCTATAGTTTTCTGTTTTGGTTATATCGTCATCCTTGTATGTGTGTAGTATCAAGTGAAGTATTTGCCACCCTATTTAGCAGATTGATGTGGGATGGTTATGTACCTATTATATTATTCAGTGTTTAACTGTCTTATGGGTTTGGTTTTACTTCTTCTTCTATCTTCTATACCAGTCATCCGGTACATTTGATCTGTATAAACCACCTACTTCTTGCTGAAACTAGTTTGTTAGTCTTTGTTAACATATTTCTTTGGCATGGTCTAACTCCCGAATACTAGGTTCAAATTTGAAATTCTAACATCCATACCAGCTCCAGTCTGGCCTACAGAATCCCTGTTCACATTTGCTATCTTTTGCTATCCACTTCCCCTTGTTAGTTTGTACTCTAGTCGCCAGCCTTAAGGTTTGAAGGACTGGACCTAATGGCCCAGACCAGAGGACAAAAGAAGACAAGCATTTCTAGGGTGTCATCTTCCCCCACACCCCAGTCATCTTTAGTCCCCCCCTCCCCGACAGGGTTTCTACTGTCAGTTGTCCTCGAATTGGATATGGCAGACACTTACTCCTTATCTGTACCCCAACCTGAGACTGTGATGACTTCTGACCCAATCCTCCTTCATCAACTACACCCATTGACCCGATCCCACATCTGCTATCCACAGAACCCAACCAACCATCGTGCTTGTTGGCCTCAGATGTGGGGAACATGCCCCCTCCTATTGCTCATGTGCCCTCTGCGCATACTGTCCCAAGTGAGGTCGACAGTAACAACTATCAACAGGCCACATAGTCCAATCCTAATTCGGTGCATATAGACAACCCTAGTTCATTCTTGGGCTAATGTTGTTAAGGGGAACCGTGATATATGCAATGGAATGCGGTTAAGGCACATTCCTAACTCCGGCGACTTAATCAACAGTGATATTCTGGACTTAGAGGATGCTGAGGTGGAGTTGGGCTACTGTCTAATTGGGATGTTTGTTGGAAGGTTCCCGAGTATGAAAGCTGTATTGGAACTTACAAAGCAGTGGGGTGTTCAGACTAAGGTTCACATACATGTTTCGGGTTGGATTATATTTCGGTTAAATACTGATGCTGATAGACAGTTGGTTCTCTGTGGGGGGCCTTATGCAGTGTTTGGTAGGTTGTTAATGCTCAAGATAATGTCATCTAAATTTGATTTCTCTTTGGATGAGGTCAGTATAATGCCTATATGGATAACATTCCCAGCACTGCCTCTAGGTTGCTGGAACAAGATAGCACTGAGTAAAATAGCATATGCTATTAGCATCCCTATTATGTCTGATATGCTCACTGCTAGGCTGGATCGTTTGTCCTATACTAGAGTCCTGGTGGAGGTCGATGTTCCTAAGCCACTAGTGAAGGTGGTTCCGCTCCGTTTACCATCTGGAAAAATAAAATAGTAGGCTGTGCGGTTTGAGTATGAACTTACATTCTATAACCACTGCTGTATGTTTGGACATTATACGGAGGCTTGCATGGGGGATAAGATGAAAAAGAAAGAACAGTTGCTGAACTCCATAGGTAATATAACCAACACCCGGGAAATGGACAGGCCACTTAAAAGGACAAGAACCCGGTCTGCACCTGCTGGACAAGACCTTGTCATGCGTTCGTCTACACCAAAGGGGACAAGCCCTAAACACATTGATAAAGGAAAGGCTCCTGTACAGTATGTTGGATAGGAATGAATTGAGAAAAGCATGTATGTTGCATCAACCAGTGCACAGGGACCAGTTTAAATGGCTACAAAGGACAAGCTTGTGCAAGCTGGGGCTACTGTGCATACTGTCCCCATGGACAAGCTGGAGCATACTGGAGTTGATGCGCAGGCAGCCATGCATGTGTCTGTTAGGTATGGTGATCAAATTAAGGAGAGAAGGGGGCGCTCAAGGGTTAGACATTTGGGATGGGTACAATCCCGCTCAAATTCACAAAGACATGTTCAATTTCGAAAGAGAACAATGGCAACCTCCACTGGGAATGACCAAAGCTTAGAGGAAATCCCTAAGTTGGTTTTGAATGCTGGAAAGGCAACATAACATGCCACAAGGTTTATACGATCTGTATGGAAGAAATATGCTAATCGTAGTGTTGACTTGATTGTTGTCCAACGGGCACTAGTTAGTCCCCAATGAGAGTCGCATACTGGAATATTCGAGGGTTTAATATGACCCTCAAACATCACGACGTTCTGGAGTTTATCTCTAAACATCATGTTGACGTTATTGGATTACTAGAGACAAAATTGAATGTGGATGGTCTTGAGAATATCATGCTTAACAAGTTCACTAATTGGTCGTTCATACATAATTTGGTCGAGACGGAGGGGGCAGGGTGGTCATCCTGTGGAATGCTGCTAGGGTGGACGTTCAGTTATTCCACTCGTCGCCCTAGGATATTACTGTTCGTATCACCTGTAAGGTTACTCATGTTTCTTATTATTTTAGTTTTATCTATGCTTACAACTCTGTTGTGGCACAAAAGGCGTTGTGGGAAGCTATTGAGTACCTATCTACTACTTTGTCTGAACCATGGATCCTTATGGGGGATTTTAATGCTTATCACCTTCAACTTATGAAATAAAGGACTTTGCAGCAATTTGCACTAATACGGGCCTGGAAGACCTTCCTTACATTAGGCAGCAGTTTACTTGGACAAATTCTAGGGTGTGGTCTAAACTGGATAGGGTGATGGGTAATGATGCATGGTTCCAATGCAACGTCCGAGCGTCCGTTGAATTCTTCCCCATTGGTTATCCGTCCGATCACTTGTCCCTGCCTTTGGTCACTAGTTGACAATCGGGGTGATTCTCTTCATCCTGTTCGGGTTCCTTAACTTCGGGCTGACCAAGTCTTATTTTAGGATTTGGTTAAGGGTGTGTGGGTCCGTCCCTACTTGGGACACCACCAGTTTACTCTTTGTCATCGGTTAAAAGACCTTAAGAGGGACCTGCGGAGATTAAACAGATCAGAATTCTCACAATTATCTGGACGTGTTGAACAGGCGAACAAGGATGTACTTACTGTCCAACAGCAATTAATTGATAACCCACATGACCTGGATCTTATCTCTAAGTTCAAAGAGTGCAAACTGTCTGCTTGGCGTCTTGCGGATGCGGAATTGAAGTTCTACCGGCAACTTGCAAAAGGGAAGTATGTGGCTCATGTTGACAAGAATACTCGCTACTTCTTTAACATTGTCAAATGAAACAAAAAAAGGAGTTTCATCGCTTCTATTCTCAAGGAGGATGGTTCTATGACTGATAGTCCAATGGCTCTTACTAATGAATTTGTTGAATACTATCGTAATCTTCTGGGGACGAGAGTTGACTGCCATAACATCAATGTGGACTATGTTTGTGCTGGACAAATGGTCCCTCGTGACTTGAAGGATGACTTGGTTAAGCCGGTCTCTGATCAAGATATTAAACTGGCTCTGTGGGACATAGGTGATTGCAAGGCACCAGGCCCGGATGGGTACTCTGTGTTATTTTTTAAGAAGGCTTGGGGTACGGTTGCAAGGAGCCTATGTGATGCGATTAAGGAATTCTTCTTATTTGGCAGAATCCTCAAGCAGATCAACCATTCTATGATCACTCTTGTTCTTAAGTTTGAATATGCGGAAAGAGTGGGGGACTTTAAACCAATTTCTTGTTGTAACATTGTGTACAAGATTATCTCAAAAATTTTGGTAGACAGACTCAAAAATTGTTCTACCTCATCTTGTGGACATCTTGCAGACGGCTTTCATAAAGGACAGACTCATGGCTAACAACATTCTACTTGTTCAGGAGCTTCTGTGTACGTATGGGAGGACAAGAGTTTCCCCCGCTGTATGGTCAAGGTGGACCTTAAGAAGGCATATGACTCAGTAAATTGGGCTTTCTTACTGGAATTACTTTTTGAGTTAGGTTTCCCACAGCTCTTCGTGGACTGGATTCAACAGTGTGTCACCACTACCTCTTTCTCTGTTGCTATTAATGGGACAGTGCATGGGTTCATTAAGGGTGAAAAAGGTCTTCGACAGGGGGATCCTATCTCTCCACTCCTGTTTGTCATATGCTTGGAATATTTCTCTCGAATCGTCAAAGTGCGTACACTTGGTACTTTGTTCCACTATCATCCCAAGTGGGAGGGTTTAAGGATTACCCATATTTCTTTTGCAAATGATCTTATGCTGTTTGCTAGAGGGGATCGTCCCTCTGTTCGCATCCTCTTGGACTGCTTGGATGACTTCAATAGGAGCTTGGGCCTTCAAATCAATAAGGAAAAGTGTAATATCTTTATGGCTGGTATTTGTAGCACTGATCAAGAGGGTATTCTAGTCGACACAGGTATACCCATTGGGGAATTTCCTTTTCGTTACCTAGGCCTACCTATCATGCACGGTAAAGTCTGACTATCTTTCTAAAGACCTTTGCTGGACAGAATTAGCTCCTACATTGGCCGTTGGCATGTACATTCACTGTCTTATGCTGGCCGCCTACTTTTAATCTAAACTATCCTTCAGGGAATTGAATGTTTCTGGTTTTCCATTCTCCCCACTCCGGCTGCAGTGATATCGTAGTTGGATAGAATGGCTCGTGACTTCCTATGGGACTCCAAAAAGGCGTTGGTGTCCTGGAAGGATATTTGCCTACCCAAGCATGCGGGTGGACTTGGTTTGCGTCATCTATAGACTTGGAATACGGCACTTTTAACTAGAATCATCTAGGACATACAATCTAAGAAACAGTCCTTGTAGGTCCAATGGTTAGACCACTACTACATAAAGGGCAGATCTATTTGGGAGATTGAACATCCAGGGAGCATTCTCCTCTATTTCGTAAAGTCCTAGCAATTCGGGACTTGATACTTGATCGAGAAAATGGTTCCTTCTCTGCTTTCGTTCTTCTCAATCCATGGGCTACATCTAGCACATCCTTCACCTCTTTGGCTTATGACTACCTTCAGTTACCTTCCTCGAAGGTCTTCTGGGCAAAAACTATTTGGAAGCAGGGGCTTACCCCCAAACACTCATTCATGGTTTGGCTGTGTGCTAGGGCACGTTTGAAGATAAAAGATGCACTTGTGTTCCGCTTGGATGATTTATCTTGTCCTCTTTGTAATGCACATATGGAGACGACAAACCATTTATTTTTCAAGTGCTCTATTTCTGCATCTATCTGGAGGGAAATTCGTCTGTGGCTGGGCTTGCCTCAAGCAATGGATACGGCTGGCTCTTGTCTTAGGTGGTACAATCGTGCGAACCATGGCTCTTCCTGGATGGCAAAGGCTAAGGCTACTGCTATGACTGCCACATTCTATTACGTATGGACTGCACGTAACAAAGCGTTATTTGAGGGGACTGTTCGCCAACCGTTAGATATTTCGAAAAAGATCAAAACACTTGTGTACACTGTTATTTTTACATTGTACCCTAATATTCTGACTAGTTTGGAGGATGGTCTTCATCTCTGCTAGTTAATAGTCCTCTTGACTATAAACTAGTAAACATTCATGTAAATACTTTTTGATCAATATTAATCCTTTTACATTGCGATAAAAAAAAAAAGAATAGTCAACCCCTAACCTACTTGATAACAAGGAATGATTAGGGACAATGTTCTAAGTCAGTGGTGGATGCAGTTTATAAATATTTCGGCTTTATTATTGTTGTTCCTGGTCATATGATTCGGACCTGACATGCTAATGATGTCGTATGGAGTACTACTGATCCAGTTATTGCAGTAACTTAAAACACAGTCAAACCCAAAATAATGTGACAGTAGCCCGGTTTTGAATTTATCTTCAAATGCTGGTGTAGAAAATTCAAACTCTTCCATGAATCACCTAAAATTGATTCTCACGCTATACTCAATTGTTTATGAAAAAAGAATTCACATAAAGGGATGCGCTCAACAATGGATTGAACATATAAGTATATCTCATAGATGTTTGCAAATTTGGTGGATGATCCAGACGATGCTTATAATGTGAGGATTTCATCAAAAGTCATTCCCCAAAAGCTAGAAGGCTTTTTTGATTCTCACGCATGGCTGGCCGAATAGACAAAAAGCTAGAGGTTTTCACACGTATATTTCTATTTTGTTGACAAATAGCATCCAATTGTATCTTTAATTCATTTTTATTAACAAAATTGATGCCCCCATTTTGTATTTCTGATTAAAAAAATGGGGGGAGATTGCTCTAGTAGGAGGAAAAATAGCTCTTGGAATATCGCTAGCTACCCTATTTGAAATCCAATAGTTTTTAAATATGCAAGGATTGGAATCTAGTTATCTTTAAATATGCAAGGTTGAAATATTACTAGCTGGCTTGTGAATTTTTTCGGAAATAATCAAGAGCTAAATAATTTGTCAAAATTTCTTTGAAATTCATTTAGCCCCCAAAGTTTTCGATTTTATACCATTATTTCCTCATTATTTGATGGGGTGTATGCTATTCACCTTCTTGTTTTTTTATTAAACCCCCATGGCTGGTGAGGAATAAGCATGGATCCTTACCTATTTATTAAGTGAAATAAAGCGTTTCAAAGAGTGCCAAAATACTTAGAAGAAATGAGTAACAAGTCATTTCCAAGAGCCCTTTGTTGCTTCTCAACTTGCAAGAGTGCGTTTAGGGACAAGCCTTTTATTCCATTTGCCTTTCTTGGTGCACTCCACAAAAACAATATAAGCTCCGATTCTAAATAGGATTATCTTAGTGGGTTTTTGCATTTGACAAGCCTAAAATGGCTCCGAATTTTTTGTCGCAGTATTTTTCTATATCACACATTTTCCTTAGCAAGCTCAAGGCCATAAAAGAAAAAATGGTCAAATGTAACCGAAATTCATCGTTATCTAAATTCATGCTTATTGAGATAATGCTTTTGATTCATCATCACACTATAAATTGGATATCATACTCTTTCTTCTCATACGGTGAAGAACAAGACAAAATGAAGGGAGTACAAATTAAGACTTCCCTAATCTTTTTTCTTTCTTTGATTCTCCTCTCATGTATGTTTGTCTTCAACTAGGCTGTCATTTGCTAATTTTAGTTAATGACTTATTCATTTCCTTTTTGAGTAATTCTTCATGCAAGATATATCCAGTGCACGGTTTTCCTTTTTCTTTTTTATTTTTAAAATTTAACCTTACTATTATCACAAGACAAACAGTGTAGGGTTTCCAAATGTAGCTATTTTTTTTTAATTTTCAACACGTGGTAAACTTCCATATTTTTAATAATAAACTTGCCATCTCATTAGGGGGTTTTATTTACAAAAAAAAAAAAAAAAAAGAAACCTGCCATTAGTCCAAAAATATTTTCTCACGTCCAGTCCAATCTTTATTAACAAGAATAAGTTCCCAATGGAAGCTCAAGTACAAACCCACCCTAAAATTGGCATCTGCGGTCAAGTTTCTAGTTTCTTCTTCACTATTTTCATGAAACTATGTTGTAGGTTAACTCTTCTACATAGACTCAGCAATGAATTTTTAACCCTCACTGCCTTAGTTGAAATAAAAAAATAAATTTAGGTGTGGCATAATATTTGGTGACTATTTATTATGCATGCAGCAGAGCTAAGGATCACTACAAAAACAATATTCGTACGAGCACCTCATTAACTAAGGATCACTGCATGCAATGTTTGTACTGATTGTATAGGCTACTGTCAAGATTGCAAGGCCAAGTCATGTTTTTGCCTCGCCGGTAGGTGTGCCGGCTACATTTGATGGTTGCAAATGTTAGACGCAACCCATCAATTGACTGTCAACAAAAATAATCATAACAATAAAAATGCTATTTCATTTGTATATTTGTATAAATAAATGCATTCAAAAAAGAATTTAAATTCATATACTACGTTCAAATTATTATTATTATTATTATTATTATTATTATTATTATTATTATTATTATTATTTTGATCTGTTTGGTATTTACCCTTCTATCCTTTGATTACTTTTCGAATTTGCAACTCTAGTGCTTTTCAAAGTCACCTTTTCATTTGGTGGATAAATTATTACTTTCGGAAAAGTATTCCTATTTCAACCAAAAAAGCACAGTGCTTTAAAGAAGAAGACTTATTAGAGTTTTTTCAAGCAACATTATTATCTAGTTTCCTACTATTTGTGACCAAACACATAACTATATTGCTAAAACTTTTGACATTTTGACTCCTTGTAGATCAGAGAATCAAAAATTTCTGCTCTTAGTATTACCTTTTGATCTAAATCAATTAAGCTACTTTATTTTTTAGTAGACATGCAGGACAAAGAAAAGAATATCACCATAATGATTTCTGAGGTGCGATATTATTAGTATAATTGGTTGGCAGATGCCTTCGAATCTTCATATAAGTTTTTGGACTTCTCATTGTACAAAGTTAAGTCTTTGCAAGTCCATCAATCCAGTTAGAATTCACAAGATTATCTTTACAAATTTTTGAAGTCGAACTAATACTTCAAGAAAAAGATACATTGGTGATAAACCTTTAAGTACAACAATTTTTTGTCGCTAAAAATACGATTTTGCGAGGAATTTTTTTTTAATGATTAAGACCTTCGGCGACAAAATTTTTATTTCCTTACTAAAAGTGATTGCTTTAGATAGGAAATAAGTGTATTAGCGAATTAAATTTAAGTTTCCTCGCTGATGATACACCATCAACAACGAAAATTTATTTTACAACAAAAAATATTACCTTTTATTACTATTAATTATACTTTTAGCAAGAAAATTCACATTTCCAAACTAATGCCAGTCTTTAAATTTTTAATTATTTACAACATGATCCCAAAATTTTTGTAAATTGGTCGTTAAATTTTGTGTAATTGCAAAAGGACCTCAAAAAGTTTGTAAATCAGACTTGAAATTTTAAAATATTTACAATTTGACTCCAAAAATTTTACAAATTGGTTTCTAAATTTTTAAATATGTACAATATGGCAAAAAAATTTTACAAATTGGATCTTAAATTTTTGTAAAATTATAAAATAATGTCTAAAAATTTACAAATTGACCCTTATATTTTAGAATATTTAAAATATAATCCAAAAAATTATAAATTAGTCCCTAAGTTTTTTGAATACTTGTAAATATGTTAGGTTGTGGGCATTTTTTAATAAACATTATGCAAGATTATGTAGCAAAATATTTCGAATTACTTTCAAATTTGGTTGTAATTTTTTTTAAGTAATTTTAATAAATCTAACGGTTAGATTGTTAATTCGATATGCGTACATTTGAAAATGCTTTAGGTTTAGGCATTTTTATAGAGATTAAACTAGATTATGTGGAAAAATATATATCCGTTTACATTCAAATTCCATCATAATACTTTTTATAACAATTTAAACAAATCTTACGACTAGATCACTAAATTAATACGCATATCTTCGTAAATGAGTTAGGTTTTGGACATTTTAATGGATATTATGTCATATTATGGGGCAAAATATATCCATTTACCTTTAAATTTGGTCAAAATATGTTTTTGTAGAAATTTAGAGATTTGGTTGTAACAAATAGATCCATTAGGTTTTCGGGAATTTTATAGTGATTATGCATGATTATGTTGCAAAATATATCTTGTTACAAATAGATTTGGTCGTAACAAATAGATTCGTGTATCTTTGTAAATGCATTCGGTTTTGGGCATTTCAAAAGAGATTATGCTGGATTACGTTGAAAAATATATCCAATTTCAATCAAATTTTGTCATAATACTTTTTAAAATAATTTAAATAAATCTATCGATTAGATCAATAATTTGATATGCGAATCTTTATAAATGCGTTAGGTTCTGGGCATTTTTATAGGGATTATACAGGATTATATGGTAAAATATATCTGATTATCTTTAAATTTGGTCATAATAATTTTTTTATAAATTTAGAAATTTGGCCATAACAAATATTTTCGTTAGGTTTGGGAAATTTTATTGGGATTATGCAAGATTATACGACAAAATATATCCGATTAACTTTAAAATCGGTCATAATAAATTCTTAGAAATTTTGACAAATCTAATGGTTGGATCATTAATTTGAAACTTGTATCTTCTTAAATGCGGTAGGTTTTGGGCACTTTTATAGAGACTATACTATATTATGCGGTAAATATATCTAATTAATTTCCAATTTGGTCTAAATACTTTTTTAATAATTTTAACAAATTGAATAGTTAGATTGTTAATATGATATGTGTATCTTTGTGAATACGTTATATTTTGGGCATTTTTACCGATATTATGGTAGATTATAGAGCACAATATATCTTATTACCTAAAAATTATGTTGTATTATATATATTTTTAGAAATTTTAACAAATATAATGGTTGGGACATTAATTTGAAATGTGTATCTTTGTAAATTCTTGTTTACAACATGATCAAAAAAAAATTTACAAATAATTCCTTAATTTTCTTAGTGTTACAATTTGACTCGCAAAAATTTTACAAATTGGTCCCAAATATTTATAAATTCACCTAAAAAAATTTGTAAATTGGTCCCTAATTTTTTATTATTTATAAGATGACCCCCAAAAAATTTTACAATTTGATCGCTAAATTTTAGAATATATGATCCCAAAAAATTTTACAAATTAGTCCCTAATTTATATATGTGTACATATATATATACATATACATACATACATATATATGTATATATTGTACGTGATTTGTGTGTTGTTTATATCTATTAATCTATGTAGTTATATATATATTTTTGTAACATATATATATATATATATATATATTTAGTTGCAGATAAATGCATATGCATATATGTATATGTATATGTATATGTATGTGTGTATAGATGTGCACGTATATACATTAATGTATTAATATATATATATATATATATGTGTGTGTATGTGTTTATATACAAGTTTATTTATGTATATATTTACATATATAAAGAGTTAAATTAACACATTGTGAACTTGTTTTTTATTCTACGACTCACAGATGTAAAATCAAACAATTTTTTTACCATACAGAAAGATTGGTGACATTTTATTAAAATAAATCAAATAAATATTGGTATGTTAGAGAAATTAATATCTTGAAACACGAAAACCCCTGACTTTTTGTGCACGGACTTGCTGTAGGGTCATGCAACAAGCCGTGTTGCCTGAGCATGACTACTGGAAGCTATGCTTGTTCCTACAAAATGCAATGCCCATTGCATGCCCGTGTACCTAGCCATTCATCCCGTGTTTTCACTCCTCCAAACTTGCTCTCCCTGATCTCCACTGCATTGCAATGAGTGTTCTTGGCCAGCCATATGAGTTGTTGAATATATTAAGCTCCCTTTGGACATCCTTTCACCATCCAATTCTTTACAAACCTCTTAGCTCTTGGCTTGTTAGTTTTGTTTTATTGAAATCGTCCAGGACTCCATTTGGATATTAATCTCACCCAAGGAGTAATGAGTTACGATTTGGTCTTCCTTTTACCTTCCTGGAATTGGCCTTCATGCCGAGGATGATCCACATTTGAATTTATTTAATAAATTTACTATTGCTTTTTTTTTTTTTTTTTTTTGGCTAAAAAGCCATAAACATTTTCATTTATGTAAAATATCCGTGCAAGAGAAAACCTCTCATCCTGACATAGAATGTCTTACATGCAAGGAAGGAAAATGCCATCTATCTAGATTACATAATCCTCTGGCTTCACAAGAATGTAAAGAAATGGAATCAAATGTTGTACATCCGTGAGAAGAACAAGCAAAGTTGGCCAAGCCGTTAGAACTCTATTTCCTGCACAAAATATAATATTAAAAAGATACGAGACAAAACTTCACTGAAAGAGAGCAATATACCAGTACGCGTCATGACTAATTCCTGATTTAGATAGTATACCATTCAATTGAAAGACCAATACTTGTGAATCTGGTTGAACAATAATGATGGAAATATTAAGCCTGTAACACCACTTCAATCCAAGATGAACTACTAAAGCCTCAGTTTTCTACTCCATTGCATGACCAATATTTTCTGAAAAAGCAAACACATATTAGCTAGAGGGTTTCCTAAGGATTCCTCCAATTCCAGCAAGTCTTGGATTCCCTTTGGAAGCACCGTCAACAATGAGTAATACTCCTGGTGTACAGGAACTCAGCCAGCGAACTGAGACGGTTTTTGGGGGAGCTTAAGAGCTCTGAGTAGCTGAGTGCCGAATCTGGAGACCAGAGGGTCTTACAATAGGGTGAACTGCTGAAAAATCTGTAGTAAAACCAAAGATCAAATGCTGAAGTTTGAATGGAGAAAAAGATCTACCACTGTAGAGGATATCATTGCAATATTTCCGTATCTCCCAAATAAAATAATAATAATAAAAGAAAATCAAGAATAATCGCTACAAGATAAATACCAATGCGGCAAGATTTGATAAATTGATGCGCAATCAAAAGCAAAAATATCATGACGCAAGGATGTTGAATTCTCACGCTGTAGATCTACTTTTGATACAATCTGCAAAGAGTTCCGTGCTTTTAGATTAAAAGGATCTGTCGTTATTGGCCTACTTGATCCTCAACACAAACTTATCTGATCCGGTTTATAAAAGGACATTATAAGACTACGATTGAAAAAGCCTTAGAATTTGGTAGGGTTTCCATGTGAGCTTTAAAATGGACGACAATCTTTAGAGGATCCGAAGATTTAATAGTCATACCAGTATGGGTATCGTTCAAACATCTACCTTTTTTTTTTTTTTTTTTAGGTGAAACCATACTGTTCTCCTGTTGGATCGATCAATTAATGGATATAATTATTGACTCCAGTAATTGCGATTAGACTAAGAGTGCAGTTACGTTCTTTTAGTGGAGTGGAACGTAATTAATAAATTATTTTTATTGACAAAATAGTTTATTGGAGCTTAGTCTAATTGTATCCGGTCAGGTCCCTTCAGTGGCTCCTAATTATGGGACAATAATAAATTATAATTTATTTATAATTTATTAATAAAAATTACAGAAAATAAAAAATCGTATTTTAAATGGAATAGGATAAGTGGAGATAGTTGTATTCAACTATACTTTTCTTATTCTATCAGGATTTGTATTATGAGATAGAGTCCAATATACATATTGGGAGATAACTCTATTTCAAACATACGTGAGGATCATCCTGGTGGTTCTCTGGAGTTTTTCTCTCCGTTTTTGTGTGAGTCCACCCTCAACAAAGAGAGAAACAAAATACGATTAGCAATTTTTTGGTCCAAGGAGATTACATTGAAGAAGACTTGAGGGTCTGGAGCATTACCAGAAGGTCGAAGACTTCAAGAATCGTATTGGTGGAGACGATATCTACAAAGGTATGATTCGTTTCTCATATTTTCGAGATTTAATCTGGTTAACACATAAGCATGTCGATCCTATTAACTAACAATTGGTATCAGAGCCAGGTTGATATGCGTTTATGTGTTAAGATTAAATCTTTTATGCATATATTTAGTTGAGCGGTGTAGGAATAATGCATTTATATTCATGGTGAATGGTTTGATTAATTCTGTTCAAAATAATTTTATGGCCATAGTTTTTGATTCGGTGAATATGTATAAGTATTATCGAGTCTTGTAACAAAAGGGGTGGATTACATCTCCATGTTTCCCTTTTGAGTTTTTTTTTTTAATGTTGTTATTTTATGTTAATAAAAAAAAATGTAATTGGCGGACTGAAGAGGAATTGCACCTTGGTGGATGAAGAAGACAATTGCGCACAACACGTCTGCGAATCTGTGATTGTGGTATGGCCTTGGGCCAGCGAGGCCATCAAGGCAGCTTTGCTATCGCTGGGACCGGCCTTGGGCCAGCGGACCAGAGCAGTGCTTGCTGCTGGGCTGGCCTTGGGCCAGCAGATTGGCCCATCTGCAAGCCACTCCCTTTAATTAAAAAGAAAAGGGGAGAAAGTGGCAAAGGTGGGATTTGATCCCAGGACCTCAAACTTGGATGTGCAGCATTCTAACCACTAGTCCACTGCAGAACATGTGACTCAAAATTGCTGCAACAAATTGATATTGCAGAAGATTGAAGAATTAGCTATATTGTTAGCTAATTATTATTTTCAATTGTAATTTTGTAATTTTATTTTTGAGTCTAGGTTGGCCATAAAATTATTTTTATTTTTATTTTATAGTTTTTACTATTTAATTTAGTTGAATTATATATCATTCATGTTAACATGCCATATAGTTTGCATTAACACCGCTCTAGGTACTATTTAGTTATGCATAAATAAATTAATATTTTTATTAATTTATTAATTAAAAAAAATTAAGTGTGAGTTGGTTAATTTTAATTAACCTTTGGCCTCCCTATTAGCCCATTAGTAAAATTAACGTTTGCTTCGTGCCATTTTAAATGGTCTCCCTATAGGAAGGCTACGTTTTATTGGTTACTAGATTGGGCATCAAAATTTTAATTATTTTTTAAGTTTAATTCATTCATAATTACCCTATAGGTGATGTGATTGGATTGGAAACTTTATAAAATAAAATAAATTTTGAATATAGGGGTTACACTTAAATCAAAGACATTATAAGGACTTCCTATAGAATATCCAAATAATATCTATGATGGCCAAAATATTAATAACACTAAAATTAATATTGCGTTTTGATGCAAGATATATTAATTTTAGTGGGATAATCCAGGCTTAACTATAAGTTATATTGTTATCTCCTATAGAGGTGCATATTACTTTGGAGTTTTAGGTTGTGGATCTTGACCTAACTATAAGTTACATTGTTATCTCCTATAGAGGTACATGTTACTGTAGAGTTTTAGGTTGTCATATTTTGATAGTAGTTTCTATTACTACTTAAAATATTATCATATTGATCATGCATCTTACCATTTTATATTGATCATGCATCATGATATGATAAATGGCTCATATGTTTTATTTTATTTAATTTCAGAAAAATGACTTCCAACACTTTATCCCAAATTTTAACAAAGAACCAACTCGGTTGGAGAAAACTTTATTGATTGGAAAAGGAACCTCATAATTGTACTCACCGCCGAGAAGCTCAAATATGTGCTAACTGAACCGTGTCCTGCTAAGCCTACTGAACAGTCCACGCGCGAACAAAAGGAGGCTTATGATAAGTGGTTGAGTTCTGATGAGATGGCTCGCTGCTACATTTTGGGATCTATCTCAAATGTGTTGCAGCAGTAAACATGAGAACATGACAACCGCTACGTACATCATGAGAAGCCTCCAACGAAATGTTTGAGCACAAAGGACGTCAGTGCCCGTCAAGCAAGAATGAGGCGCATAATGAATATGCGCATGAAACCCGGAACGCCCGTGAGAGATCATATGTTAGAATTGATCGCTCGCTTTAACGTGGCAGCAGGTCTTAGGGGCTGAAATTAAGCCCGAGACTCAGAGTTGACATGGCTCTAGAAACTCTTCCAGTAGATGTTTTCACGCTCAAAGTTAATTATAACATGAACAAGATGGAGATGTCTCTTACAGTAGTTAATGAAGGAGCTTGAGAGCGCCGAGGCTACCCTAAAAGTGGGAAGTGGCAACGCTCTTGTTTTATCTCATGCTGGATCTTCCTCTTCCAAGCCTAAGGGCAAAGGAGGAAATAAGAGGAAGCAGAATAATAATAAAGGGCCTAAGCAAGCAGGTTAAGAAAGCAAGAGTGGATGAAAAGCCTAAAGGCAAATGTTTCCACCGCAAGCAAAAGGGACATTGGAAGTCACAAGGCTCTGCATTACTTAGCTAAACGCAAGCAAGGTACTGGTGAGTTATCCTACATTGAAACTTGTTTAGTGGTTGATTCTACAAATACTTGGATAGTAGATTCTGGAGCCACTAACCATGTTTGCAATTCATTGCAGTGGGTTCCAAGTAACCAGACATCTCAATGAAGGAGAGCATACTCTAAGGGTTGGCACAGGATCGTTGATATCTCGCAAGAGTCGTTGGAGATGTTTATCTTTATTTTGATAATAAACATTTGGTTTTGAAAGATTGTTTTTATGTTCCCGACATTTATCGAAATTTGATTTCGGTTTCTTTGTTATTCAAACAAAAATATTCTCGTTAAATTTTATAAATTTTCAGTAGAGATATTTTTGAATAACTCTTTGATATGTCGTGGAAATTTAAATAATGATCTCGTATGTTTTGAAACCTACCAACAGCTCATTATATCATACCGAAACTAATAAACGCATTAAGTTATCTCCTACTAATGAGACTCTCCTATGGCATCTTAGACTTGGTCACATCAATCTAAATAGGATTCAAAGACTTGTAAAAGAAGGTCCTTTAAGTGACTTAAAGGTAGAACCTCTTCAAGTTTGCGAATCTTGTTTGGAAGGTAAAATGACTAAAAGATCATTTCCTTCCAAAGGAAATAGAGTAAAGGAAGTCTTAGAATTAGTGCACTCGATGTATGTGGACCAATTAGTGTCCAAGCTAGAGGTGGGTATGAGTATTTCATTACTTTTACGGATGATTACTCAAGATATGGATATGTTTACCTAATGACTCATAAGTCTCGATGCCTTAGAAAAATTCAAAGAATTTAAGGCCGAGACCGAGAAGCAGCTTAGGAAAGAACATTAAGACACTTCGATCGTATCGAGGTGGAGAATATCTATCCCATGACTTTAGATCTTACTTATCGTAAAATGGGATTTTATCTCAACTAAGTGCACCTGGCACTCCTCAACAAAATGGAGTGGCAGTAAAGGAGAAACAGACCTTGTTAGACATGGTCGAACAATGCTAGGCTTCTCTACACTCAAGCACATCCTTTTGGGGGTATGCTATACAAACCGCGACATACATATTGAATATGGTTCCATCAAAGTCTGTCCCTAAGACTCCATTGGAATTGTGGAATGGGCGGAAGCCTAATTTGACGCACATCCGGATTTGGGGTTGTCCCGCATATGTGCTAAAGGGAAAGATGGATAAAATGGAATCACGATCAAATTTATGTCTCTGTTTGTTGGATATCCAAAAGGAACAAGGGGATACTACTTCTATAGTCCTCAAGATAAGAAAATATTTGTAAGCACAAATGCAATTTTCTTAGAGGACAAGTACATAGAAGAACGAGGATCTAAGAGTAGGGTTATTTTGGAAGAAACCAAGGGAGATAATCCCAAGCAAATGGTTACCGAGACCCATACTCAAGATTCACGTGGAGGATTCGTATCTATGCCGCTTAACATGCCGTATTCCAGTGGGAGAGAAATAGATGTTACACCTTCTATACCCACCGACTCTTCGGGACATAGAGTGGAAGAATCTCCCGCCCTCGTTCAAAATCCAACCGTTGAGGAATCAGCAGATCTAGTTCCAACCAACGAGGAGGAGGAAAGTCCAATCGTCCAGGAACCTCCACAGCCTTAGACGTAGTGGGAGAGTCATTCGACGTCCCTCTAGATACTTACTCTATGGAGAAGCTTTTCAAGCAGTCTCTTTTGAGGAAGAAGAGGACCCCACTACGTATAAAGAAGTCAGTAGAGGACGTAGACGCAGACCATTGGAAGAGTGCAATGGATTCGTAAATGAAATCCATGTACACTAACTCCGTCTCGGGGATCTTGTGGACCTGCCTAATGGGGTAAAACCTATTGGGTGTAAATGGGTCTACAAAAGAAAGAGAGGAGTAGACGGGAAAGTGGAAACTTTCAAAGCAAGATTGGTTGCTAAGGGTTATACCCAACGAGAAGGTATTGACTATGAGGAAACTTTCTCGCCTGTGGCCATGCTAAAGTCTATAAGAATCCTCTTATCCATTGCAGCTCACTTCGACTATGAAGTATGGCAAATGGACGTCAAGACAGCTTTCCTTAATGGAAATCTTGACGAATGTATCTACATGGTACAACCAGATGGTTTTATCCAGGAAGGTCAAGAACAAAAAGTTTGTAAGTTGAATAGGTCCTTATATGGGCTTAAACAAGCGTCTAGATCTTGGAATATCAGATTTGATCAAGCCATTAAAACTTATGGTTTTGATCAGCATCCTGATGAACCTTGTGTCTATAAGAGAATTATAGATGGTAAGGTGATTTTTCTCATACTGTATGTTGATGACATCCTTCTCATTGGAAATGATGTAAGAACATTAACATTGGTGAAAAGTTGGTTAGGTAAACAATTTGATATGAAGGACTTGGGAGAAGCAAGATATGTTCTGGGCATTCAGATCCTTCGGGATAGAAAGAACAGACAGATAGCTTTATCTCAAGCTTCATATATTGACAAAATACTGACGAGATTTTCTATGCAAAATTCCAAGAAAGGTCAATTGCCTTTCAGACATGGAATTCAGCTTATCTCGTAAGCATAGTCCTAAAACTCCTAACGAGGTTGAGTACATGAAACGAGTTCCTTATGCATCAGCTGTAGGAAGTCTCATGTATGCTATGCTTTGTACTCGTCCAGACATTTGTCATGCTGTTGGGATGGTCAGTAGATATCAGTCAAACCCAGGACCGGAACACTGGACAGCAGTCAAGCATATATTCAAGTATCTTCGTAGAACTCGAGGATATATGCTAGTTTACTCAGCTCCAGAATTGGTACCTATAGGTTACACTAATTCTGATTTTCAAACTGATAGAGATAAAGAAGTATGCAAGATTTCTTCTGCTGAAAATCTTGCTGATCCTTTTACTAAAAGTTTACCTGTAAGTGTTTTTGGAAGTCATATAGAAAGTATGGATATTTCTGACATGTCCCATTTACTCTAGGACAAGTGGGAGAATTTTTGTTAGATATGCCCATCGAGTAAATACAATGGTTGTATTTTTTGAAATTAAATAAAGTATGTTTTTATATATTTGTATGTATAAATTATGTATGAGCCTGTTTGTCCACGAATTATTTAGATATTATAAATCAAGTGTTTATTTGTTGAACACAGAAAGACTTGATTTATAATTTAGTTCGAAATAAATTATCCGCGATCTAAGATAAATTTGGGCAATTTATTTTGGAAGATCGTCTTAATTTTATTGAAGTCTGTCTTTGACTTTGGTAATAAAATTAAGGATATATTTTGATATATTGGACGGACCATCAATATTTATTTGTGGAATAGACCATACAAATAAAATATTAAAAGATTGTCGTACATAATACCTTAATCTTGAGCAAACAATTATTTATATTTACTAACTTGAAGTTCTTTGAGTTGCCAAAGAGTGAGATTAACTTAATAATCAATATCTCGACATCTTGGGAATTAAAGTGAAATAAATATGAAATAATTGTTATGCAATATGGAATCCGTCACCTTTAATAGGCAAGATCATTTCCTCATGAGTTCTTCTAAGGGACAGTTAAATCTGAGCTCAGTAATTCAATAGTGTCTATTGAATTCATTTTGTAAATGTGACGTGGTCACATTGTACTGTCAAATTGAAGATGAGAAATGAGGTTTTGAATGAGGGGCACTGTGGTCATACTGCCTCATTCAAAGTATTATATTGATCGACGGGGGTAATTTGTTGGATCGATCAATTAATGGATATAATTATTGACTCCAGTAATTGCGATTAGACTAAGAGTGCAGTTACGTTCTTTTAGTGGAGTGGAACGTAATTAATAAATTATTTTTATTGACAAAATAATTTATTGGAGCTTAGTCTAATTGTATCCGGTCAGGTCCCTTCAGTGGCTCCTAATTATGGGACAATAATAAATTATAATTTATTTATAATTTATTAATGAAAATTGCAGAAAATAAAAAATCGTATTTTAAATGGAATAGGATAAGTGGAGATAGTTGTATTCAACTATACTTTTCTTATTCTATCAGGATTTGTATTATGAGATAGAGTCCAATATACATATTGGGAGATAACTCTATTTCAAACATACGTGAGGATCATCCTGGTGGTTCTCTGGAGTTTTTCTCTCCGTTTTTGTGTGAGTCCACCCTCAACAAAGAGAGAAACAAAATACGATTAGCAATTTTTTGGTCCAAGGAGATTACATTGAAGAAGACTTGAGGGTCTGGAGCATTACCAGAAGGTCGAAGACTTCAAGAATCGTATTGGTGGAGACGATATCTACAAAGGTATGATTCGTTTCTCATATTTTCGAGATTTAATCTGGTTAACACATAAGCATGTCTATCCTATTAACTAACATCTCCATCATTTCAATGGTCAGAAAACCACTCAAAGTCGATGTGCCGACTGTGGTAGAGTGTACATTGAAATTGATGATCTTCAGGCTCCGCCTAAACGAATTTAGTTGCTGAGATCGCATACGTAAGTCATGTCGAAATCGAAGTCCAGATGGTGAATAGATTATGGGCAGGGCCACCAAACTGCAAACAGCTTCTCCTATAAACCATAAAAATAAGAATAGTAAACCCCTAGCCTGCTTGAAGACAAGGAATGATTGGGGACAATGTTCGAAGTCAGTGGCAGAGGTAGTTTCTAAATCTTTTGGCTTTATTATTGTTGTTCTTGATCATATGAATCGGGCCTGACATGCAAATGATGTTGTACGGAGTATAGCAGATCCGGTTATTGCAGCAACCCAAAACACAGTGAAACCAAAATAATGTGACAGCAGCCCAGTTTTGAATTTATCTTCAAATGCTGGTGTAGAAAATTCAAACTCTGTTATGAATCACCTAAACTTGATTCTCATGTTGTACTCAATTGTTTGTGAAAAAAGAATTCAGATAAAGGGATACGCTCAACAATGGATTGAACATATAATTCTATCTCAATGTTGTGTGTGAATTTGGTGGAAGATCCAGATGATGCTTGTAATGTGAGGATGTTATCAAAAGTCATTCCCCAAAAGGTAGAAGGCTCTTCTGATTCCCACGAATGGCATGCCCAATAGACAAAAAGCTCGTGGATTTTACAGGTATTCTTCAATTTAGTTGAAAAGCAGCATCCAGTTGTATATTTAATTCATTTTTATTAACAAAATTGATGCCCCCTTCCCAGGCTTTTGATTAAAAAAATAGGGGGAGATTGCTATAGCCGGAGGAACAATAGCTCTTGGAATATCGCTAGCTACCCTGTTTGAAATCCAATAGTTTTTAAATATGCAAGGTTTGAAATCTAGTTGTTTTTAAATGTGCAAGATTTTAAAATTGAGTAAACACATGACTCTACTGCTAAAACGTTTGAAATTTTGACTCCTAGCAAATCAAAGAACCAAAAATTTATGCTCTTAATTATACTTTTTGAACTAAATCAATTAAGCTACTTTATTTTTTAGTAGACATGCAAGACAAAGAAAAGAATATCTCCATAATGACTTCAGAGGTGTGATATTATCAATATCATTGGTTGGCAGATGCCATCAAATCTTCATATATGTTTTTGGACCTCTCTTTGTACAAAGCTTAGTCTTTGCAAGTCCATTAGTCCAATTAGATTTCCCAAGATTATCATTGCAAAATTTAGAAGCCGAACCAATAATTCAGGAAATTGATAAATTGGCGACAAAACTTCTGCCATGAAAATTTTTTTGTTGCTAAAAATACCATTGAACGAGGAGTTTTTTTTTTTTTCCTGATTATGACCTTCAATGACAAAATATTTATTTCCTAACAAAATGTGATGGCTTTTGGTTGGAAAAAAGTGTATTTGCATGAAAAATTTATGTTTCCTCGCTAACGATGCATCATCAACAACGAAAATTCATTTCGTAACAAAATATATTAACTTTTATTACTATTAACTATACTTTTAGCAGCAAAATTCACATTAACTAGCTAATACCAATCTTTAAAATTTTAAATATTTACATTAAGAACCCAATTTTTTTTAAATTGGTCTCTAAATTTTGTAATTGCAAAATGACCACAAAAAAATTGTAAATCTTACCTAAAATTTTAAAATATTTAGAATATGACTCCGAAACATTTTACAAATTGGTTTCTAAATTTTTAAATATATTCAATATGGTAGAAAAATTTACAAATCAAACTTGAAATTTTGTAAAAGTATAAAATAATGCCAAAAAATTTACAAATTGACCCTCTTGTTTTAGAATATTTTAATTAAAATCCAAGAAAATTATAAATTAGTCCCTAAGTGTTTAAATACTTGTAAATATGTAACGCTGTGGGGATTTTTATTTAAAAATTATGTTAGAGTATGTTGAAAAATATATCTAATTACTTTCAAATTTGGTCGTAATTTTATTAGTAATTTTAATAAATCCAATGGTTGGATTGTTAATGCAATATACATACATTTGTAAATGCTTCAGTTTTTAGGTATTTTCATAGGGATTATGCTAAATTATATGGAAAAATAAATATCTATTTAGATTCAAGTTTCGCCATAACACTTTTTATAACAATTTTAAGAAATCTTATGAACAAATCACTAATTTAATACACATTTCCTTGTAAATGAGTTAGGTTTTGGGCATTTTTAAGGAGATTATGTTAGACTACATGAAAAAATATGTCCAATTTCAATCAAATTTTGTCATGGTACTTTTTATAACTTTTTAAATAAATTTAACGGCCATATCAATAATTTAATATGCGTACCTTTCTAAATGCATTAGGTTTTGGGTATTTTTATAGAGATTATACTAGATTATAAGGCAAAATATATCCGATTACCTTTAAATTTGATCATAGTAAGCTTTTTAGAAATTTAAAATTTTGGGCACAACAATTATTTCCGTTAGGTTTTGGGCATTTTTATAGAGATTATACTAGATTATATGGCAAAATATATCCGATTGCCATTAAATTTGGTCATAGTAAGCTTTTTTGAAATTTAAAAATTTGTCCATCACAAATATTTCCATTGGGTTTTTGGCAATTTTATTGAGATTATACTAGATTATATAACAAAATATATCTAATTGACTTTAAATTTGGTCAAAATAAATTCATAGAAATTCTAACAAATCTAACGGTGGGATCGTTTATTTGAAACATGCATCTTTTTAAATGCGTTAGGTTTTGTGCATTTTTATATAAACTATACTGCATTATGCGTTAAAATATATCTAATTAATTTACAATTTGGTCTAAATATTTTTTTAAGAAATTTAACAATTAGATTGTTAATATGATACATGCATCTTTGTGAACACATTACATTTTGGGCTTTTTTACAGATATTATGCAAGATGATGAAAATTTAGTCATATTATGTTTTTTTTTTTATTTTGTGTGGCAATCTTAACAAATATATCCAATGGATCGTTATTTTGAAATGCGTATCTTTGTAAATAATTGTTTACAACATGATCATAAAAATTTTGTAAATAAGTCCTTAATTTTTTGAATATTACAATTTGACTCGTAAAAATTTTACAAATTGGTCCCTTAATATTTGAATATTTATAATATGATCCCAAAAAATTTTGTAAATTGGTCCCTAATTTTTTATTATTCACAATACAACCCTTTAAAAATTTACAATTTGATTGCTTAATATTAGAATATATAAAATATGATCCCAAAAAAATTTTCAAGTTTGTAGATAAATGCATATGCATATATGAATATGTATATGTATTTGAGTACAGATATACATTTATGTATTTATGTTTATGTATGTGTATAAATACATGTTTATTTATGAATATATATTTACATAAATAAAGAGTTAAATTAACAGATTGTGCACTTGTTTTTTATTCTGCGATTCACTGATGTAAAATCAAACAATTTTTTTTACCACATCGAAAGGGTGGTGAAATTTTATTAAATTAAATAAAATAAATTCAGGGATGTTAGAAAAATTAATATCTTGAAACATAAGGTCATGCAACAAGCATTGTTGCTTGAGCATGACTACTAGAAGCTATGCTTGATCCTATAAAATGCAATGCTTATCGCATGCCCATGTGCCAAGCCATTCATCCCATGTTTGCCCTCCTGCAAACTTTTTCTCCCTAATTTCCCTTGCATTGAAATGAGCATTCTTGGCCCTCCATATGAGTTCACTACAACAAACTAAGCATTTAGAGACGCTAATAAATTTATTTTGGGATGCTAATTTTTGTCGTAAACTTATTTACGCGCACTACGTTAGTTGAAAAAAAAAACAAATTTAGATGTGGCATAATATTTGGTGACTATTTATTTTGCATGAAGCAGAGCTAAGAAGCACAACAAAAACAATATTCCTACAACCACCTCATTGACTAGTTTTGTTTGGCTAATCCTCATTTTACTGGAGCTACATTTGCTGAAGAAGCCTCCAAAGTTGGAAAAGCGGCAAATCTTCCTCCCAACTGCAATGTTTATACTGATTGTATTGGCTACTGTCAAGATTGCAAGGCCAAGTCGTGTTTTTGCCTCGCCGGTAGGTGTGCCGGCTGCATTTGATGGCTGAAATGCATTACATGCGACCAATCAATTGATGGTCCCAAAAAATAATCATAACAATAATAACGCTATTTCATTCTTATTTTTGTCTAAAGAAAGGCATTGAAAAAAGAATTTAAATTCATATACAACATTCAAATTGTTATTATTATTTTGGTGATCTGTTTGGTATTTACCCAACTATCCTTTGATTACTTTTCGAATTTGCGACTCTAGTGCTATTCAAAGGCCCTGTTTCATTTGGCGGACGTATTATTACTTTCAAATAAGTATTCCTTTTTCAAAAAAAAAAAAGCACAGTGATTTAAAGAAGAAGACTTGTTAGATTTTTTTCAAGCAACATAATTATCTAGTTTCCTAACATTTGTGACCGAACACATAACTCTACTGCTAAAACGTTCGAAATTTTGACTCCTAGCAAATCAGAGAACCAAAAATTTCTGCTCTTAATTATACTTTTTGATCTAAATCAATTAGCTACTTTATTTTTTAGTAGACATACAAGACAAAGAAAGGAAAATCACCATAATGACTTCTGAGGTGTGATATTATCAATATCATTGGTTGGCAGATGCCTTCAAATCTTCATATATGTTTTTGGACCTCTCTTTGTACAAAGTTAAGTATTTGCAAGTCTATTAGTCCAGTTAGATATCCCAAGATTATCATTCTAAAATTTAGAAGTCGGGCTCATAATTCAGGAAAATGATACAATGGCGACAAAACTTTTTCCATGAAAAATTTTTTGTCACTAAAAATACCATTTAACAAGGAGTTTTTTTTTTTTTTCTGATTATGACCTTCAGTGACAAGATTTTTTTTCCCAAATGAAAAGTGATGGATCTAGATAGGAAAAAAGTGTATTTGCGATGAAAAATTAAGTTTCCTCGCTAACGATGCATCATCAACAACGAAAATTCATTTCCTAACAAAAAATATTAACTTTTATTACTATTAACTATACTTTTAGTAACAAAATTCGTATTAAGTAGCTAATACCAGTCTTTAAAATTTTACGTATTTACATTACGATCCCAATTTTTTTTTAAATTGGTCTCTAAATTTTGTTGTATTGCAAAATGACCTCAAAAAATTTGAAAATATTTAGAATATGACTCCAAAACATTTTACAAATTGGTTTCTAAATTTTTAAATATATTCAATACGGTAGCAAAATTTTACAAATCAGACTTAAAATTTTGTAAAATTATAAAATAATACCGAAAAATTTACAAATTGACCCTCTTATTTTAGAATATTTAAAATAAAATCCAAAAAACTTATAAATTAGTCCCTAAGTTTTTAGATACTTGTAAATATGTAAGGTTGTGGGCATTTTTTTTTAAAAAAAATTATGTTAGAATATATAGAAAAATATATCTGATTACTTTCAAATTTGGTCGTAATTTTTTTAGTAATATTAATAAATCCAACGGTTGGATTGTTAATCCAATATATGTACATTTGTAAATACTTTAGTTTTTTGGTATTTTCATAGAGCTTACGCTAAAATATATAGAAAATTTTATATTTGTTTAGATTCAAATTTCGCCATAACACTTTTTATTACAATTTTAAGAAATCTTACGGTCACATCACTAATTTAATACGCATATCTTTGTAAATGAGTTAGGTTTTGAGCATTTTTATAGAGATTATGTGAGATTATGCGGCAAAATATATTCGATTACTTTTAAATTTGGTCATAACATGTTTTTTAGAAATTTAGAGATTTGGCCGTAACAAATAACTAAGTTAGGTTTTGAGCAGTTTTAAAGCGATTATGTATGATTTTGAGGCAAAATATATCAGATTACTTTCAAATATGGCGATAACATTTTTTTAATTAGTTTTAACAAATCAAACTGTCAGATCATTAATTTGAAACTTGTATATTTTTAATAGCATTAGGTTTTTGGCTTTTTTAAAGAGATTATTCTGGATTCTATCGCAAAATTTATCTGATTATCGGCAACATTGGTCATAATACTTTTTTAAAGTAATTTTAACAAATCTAACAGTTGGATTGTTAATTTGACTCATGTATCTCTGTAAATGTATTAGGTTTTGGGCATTTTATAAGAGATTATACTAGATTACATGAAAAAATATATCCAATTTCAATCAAATTTTGTCATAGTACTTTTAATAACCTGTTAAATAAAGTTAATGGCCAGATCAATAATTTAATATGCGTATCTTTGTAAATACGTTAACTTTAGGGCATTTTTATAGAGATTATGATTATATGGCAAAATATATCCAATTACCTTTAAATTTTGTCATAGTAAGCTTTATAGAAATTTAAAATTTTGGCCGTAACAAATATTTTCAATAGGTTTTGTGCAATTTTATTGAGATTGTGTTAGATTATATTACAAAATATATCCAATTGACTTTAAATTTTGTCATAATAAATTCTTAGAAATTCTAACAAATTTAACGGATGGATCGTTTATTTGAAACTTGTATCTTTTTAATTGTGTTGGGTTTTGTGCATTATTATATAAACTAAACAGCATTATGTGTTAAAATATATCTAATTAATTTACAATTTTGTCTAAATATTTTTTAAACAAATTTAACAGTTAGATTGTTAATATGATACTTGCATCTTTGTGAACACATTATATTTTGGGCTTTTTTACAGATATTATGCAAGATGATGTAGCAAAATTTATCTTATTACCTGAAAATTCTGTCATATTATGTTTTCTTTTTTGGCAATTTTAGCTAATATAACTATTGGATCATTAATTTGAAATGCGTATCTTCGTAAATTATTGTTTACAACATGATCCTAAATTTTTTTAAATAGGTCCTTAATTTTTTGAATATTACAATTTGACTCGTAAAAATTTTACAAATTGGTCCCTAAATATTTGAATATTTATATTATGACCTAAAAAATTTTTGTAAATAAGTCCCTAATTTTTTATTACTTACAATACGACCCTTTAAAAATTTTACAAATTGATCGCTAAATATTAGAATATTTACAATCTAATCCCAAAAAATTTTGCAAGGTTGCAGATAAATGCATATGCATATATGTATATGTATATGTATTTGTGTATAGACATACTTATATATACATTTATGTATTTAATATATGTATTTGTATATATACTTGTTTATTTATGTATATATATTTACATATATAAAGAGTTAAATTAACAAATTGTCCACTTGTTTTTTATTCTACGACTCACTGATGTAAAATCAAACAAATTTTCGATGCGATAAAATTTTATTAAAATAAATTCAAGGATGTTAGAGAAATTAATATCTTGAAACACGAAAACCCTTGACTTTTTGTTCACGGGCATGCTGCAAGGTAATGCAACAAGCACTGTTGCTTGAACATGACCACTGGAACATGTGCCTGTTCCTGTAAAATGCAATGCTTATCACATGCCCATATGCCTAGCCATTCATCCCTTGTTTGCACTCCTCCAAACTTGTTCTCCCTGATCTCCAATGCATTGCAATGAGTTTTCTTAGCCATCCACATGAGTCGTTGAATATTTTAAGCTCCCTTTTGGCATCATGTCACCATCCTATTCTTTACAAACCTCTTTGCTCTTGGCTTGTTCATTTGTTGGGTTGAAATCGTCCAAGAATCCTCTTGAATATTAATCTCACCCAAGGAGCAACGAGTTACGATTCGGTCTTCCTTTTACGTTCTTGGAATTCGCTTTCATGCCTAGGATGATCCACATAAGAATTTATTTGATAAATTTACTATTGCTTTTTTTTTTTTTTTGTAGTTTGGCTAAAAAGCCATTGCCATTTTATTTATGTAAAATACCCGTGCAAGAGAAAACCGATCATCTTGACATAGAATGTCTTACATGCAAGGAAGGAATATGCCATCTATCTAGATTTCATAAACCTCTCGCTTCACAAGAATGTGAAGAAATGGAATCAAATGTTGTACATCCATGAGAAGAACAAGCAAAGTTGGCCAAGCCGTTAGAACTTTATTTCATGCACTAAATATAAGATTAAAAAGATACGAGAGAAAACTTTATTGAAAGAGAGCAATATGCCATTAGGCGTCATGACTAATTTGTGGTTTAAATATGCCATTAGGCGTCATGACTAATTTGTGATTCAAAACAATAGCCCAGTTTTGAATTTATCTTCAAATGTTGGTGTAGAAAATTCAAACTCTGCCATGAATAACCTAAACATGATTCTCATGCTGTACTTAATCGTTTATGAAAAAAGAATTCACATAAAGGGATGCGCTCAACAATGGATTGAACATATAATTCTATCTTATAGTTGTGTGTGAATTTGGTGGACAATCCAGATGATGCTTATAAAGTGAGGATTTTATCAAAAAAACATTCCCCAAAAGGTAGAAGGCTTTTCTAATTCCCACGAATGGCAAGCCCCATAGACCACATGCCCGTTGTTTTCCCAGGTATTTTTCAATTTTGTTGAAAAGTAGCATCCGATTGTATATTTAATTCATTTTTGTTAACAAAATTGATGCCTCCTTTTAGTGCTTTTGATAAAAAAAAAAAAAGAAAAAAAGGGGGGGGGGGGTGGGACATTGCTCCAGCAAGAGGAAAAATAGCTCTTGGAATATCGCTCGCTACCCTATTTGAAATCCAATAGTTTTTAAATATGCAAGGTTTGAATTCTAGTTGTTTTTTAGTGTGCAAGGTTTTGAAACCCAATAATTTTTAAATATGCAAAGTTGAAATATTGCTAGCTAACTCTTGAATTTTGCCGCAGTGAAATATTCAAGAGCTAAATAATTTGCCATAAAATTTCTTTGAAATTCATTTAGCCACAAAATTTTTGGAATTTGTACCATTAATTCCTCATCATTGGATAGGGTGTATGTTATTCACCTATATTTATTAATATTAAACCCTAGTGGTTGGTGGAGAAAAAGCATGGATCCTTACCTATTTATTAAGTGAAATAAAGCGTTTAAAGAGTGCTAAAATATTTTAAAGAAATAAGTAACAAGTAATTTCAGAGAGCCCTTTGTGGCTTCTCTACTTGCAATTGTGCTTTTTGGTACAAACCATTTATTCCATTTGCCTTTCTTGGTGAGTTCCACAAAAACAATATAAGCTCCGATTCTAAATGGGATTATCTTAGTGGGTTTTTGCATTTGACAAGCATACAATGGTTTCGAATTTTTGGTCATCGTATTTTTTTATATCACACATTTCACTTAGCAAGCGCAAGGACATAAAAGAAAATATGGTCAAATGTATCCAAAATTCATTGTTATCTAAATTCATGCTTATGGAGATAATGCTTTTGATTCATCACCACATTATAAATTGGATATCATACTCTTTTATACCGCTAACCTACCTGATAACAAGGGACAATGTTCCAAATCAGTGGCTAAGGAAGTTTAAAAATCTTTCGACTTTATTATTGATGTTCCTGATCATATGATTCGGACCTAACATGCAAATGATGTTGTACGAAGTATAGTTGATCCGGTTATTGCAACAACCTAAAACACAGTGAAACCCAAAATAATGTGACAGCAACCCAGTTTTGAATTTATCTTCAAATGCTGGTGTAGAAAATTCAAACTCTGCCATGAATCACCTAAACTTGATTCTCATGCTATACTCAATCGTTTATGAAAAAAGATTTCACATAAAGGGATGCGCTCAACCTTCAGGATTATCAAGTTTTCTCTGGCCTATTTATCAACCTTGACAAAAGCTCCCATATTGTGTCAGAAAAATCTCCACAGGCTGTTATTGCTCGTCTTCACAAAATCCTTGGTTTCTCGTGGAAGCATCTCCCTTTTACTTATTTGGGTTGCCCGATGTTCAAAGGAAGAAATAAAAGGATCCACTTCCAACCAGTTCTGGACAAACTACTTAAATGTACTCAAGGGTGGAAATTCAAATTTTTATCCGATGCGGGGCGTTTGCAACTCATTCGTTTAGTACTATTCTCTATGCCTCTACATATTTTTCACACAATGGAGCCACCACAAGTTATTCTAAAAGTGATGGAGAAGGCTTTCGCTGATTTCTTTTGGGGCTACTCTCTTTATGGGAAGAAACGGCATTGGAAATCTTGGAAATCCTTATGTCTTCCTTGGAGTGAGAATGGATTAGGGATTTGGTCGTTATTTGATATAAGTATGTCGTTTGGCCTAGGCTTGTGGTGGAAGTTCAGGCAGGGTGGTTCTCTTTGGTCCCAATTCATGCATGCTAAGTATAATCCTAGAGGGATTCATCCTATGTTTTTATCTGCCAACTATTCTTCTTCTCGGGTCTGGAGAAGGATGCTCAGAATTAGGGCGATTGCAGAGGACAATATTGGCTTCAGCTTTGGTAATGGCTTGTCATCATTTTGGTTTGATGATTGGATGGGTTTTGGGAAACTTTGTAATCTGAACTCGGTGGTTGTCCAACTAGACCTGAGAGTCTCTCAATGCTTATCCAGTGGTTTTTGGAATGTTAATCTGATCAGGCAATTGTTGGATCCGGGATGGGCGTATAAAATTATTACATTGTTGCCGCCTTTTCTTAATTCAAGTGATGATGACATGATGATTTGGAAACTCTCTGAGAATGGGAGTTTTTCTTCCTCCTCAGCTTGGCAAGTTGTTCATCTCAAAGGCGAGCCCCATCGGGAGCATCAGATATTGGGGATCTCAAAATCCAACCCTCCATTAAGGTGTTCTTGTGGAAATTATTCAATGGCATCCTTGCACTAGATTCGCGTCTTAAACGTTTAGGGTTTGAGCTCCCATCGTGCTGCAATCTATGCTGGGCAGCAGAGGAATCTGCTACCCATCAATTTTTTGAGTGCTTTGCGGTGATGGAATTTTGGGAACTTGCTGCTGCCCATCTCCCTAGACGTAAAATTCCAACTCGTTGGCACTCCTTTGTCGACTTCTTTAATTATTGGTGGAAAGGGACCTCTTCTGCGATAGTTATTAGCCAGCGCTTCTTTGCTATTTCATTATGGGAGATCTAGAAGTACAGGAACAAATGTAGGAATGATAATCTCCACTTTCAATGTCACAAACTTTGTCTTGACATTATGTACCTTCCTGCCTCGACCTTTGGTGCACCTTATGGGTCAATACAATTGTTGTGCCCAGAGCAGTTGCTGCCGATGCCCAGGGGGCATCAAGAAAGTCTGGGGTTAACTGCACAAGGCCTGGCTCCTGTAGAGCCTTTCCTAAGGAGAACCCCATCATACCCACTCATGGGGGTCCAAGCACTAATGGGGGTACAGGTGTCTTACAATTAGACGATAGCTCCTAACATGAGTGTTTGTTCCCTGTACGGAGGGCCATAGAACTACGCTACAACCATCCCTTCTATATATCATGTCGTAGCAATAGCTTATCCGATACATGGAGCAAGATACCCAGAGATGGCCTCATTCCCAAGACGTATTTCCATGCCAGTTACGCTAAGTCCCCCCATGTAGAATCAGCAACTAGCACCATCAGTCAATGTTAATGCAATGACGGAAGCGTTGCGTCGTTAAATCAGGGATCTGCCAGTTTATTAGAAACCGTATCCCGAGTGAGTGGATTCTATGGCAGTGCTACCGTGCAGGTTTAAGCTGCCAGAGTTCTCCACATTCTCTGGAGAGGACAACAAGTCAACTATGAAGCATATAAGGAGATGTACGGTGCAATGTGGAGAATTCAGGAATAGTGACTGGCATAAATTGAAATTATTTTCTTTGTCTTTGACATGGGGTGGTATTCACCTGGTATGCAAATCTGATGCCCAGTTCTATGTGTTCATGGGCACATATGGAACGGATTTTCCATGAGAGTTTCTTCAAACCGGCACCTGAGGTTTCCATAATAGACCTCCTGGCAATAAAGCAAAAATCATCCGAAGGTGTGGCAGAGTTCATTGAGCATTTTCGACAGATTAAGGCCAAATGCACCACTCAATTACCAGAAATAGAGTGTGCCAGAATAGGCATCAATAGAATGCATCCGCAACTCAAGGATCGTCTTATTCTCTAGATCTTTTTTTATTTATCCCATATACTGTCTTAGGCCGTCAGAATAGAGGAAATTATTAAGGAAAAAGAGAAAAGGCAAGTTGTTAAGTTCTCCCATGGGCAGACCATGATATCAGTTGTGCACGACGTTACGGACAACGAAGATGAATAGTTGTTGTAGGTGATTGTAACACCCCACTACCTTGGCCCGCAAGGGCCGGGGATATCGCCCCGTCCAAATGACAAGGGGTCTTTATAACTAGGTCATACAAATAAAAATTGCGGAATAAAAATAATACTTGAACTTAAAATTTTTTACATCCCAAAAACAAATCCAATAAATCCACGAATAAATTCAAGAATACCCAAAACAAA